>SHCU01000154.1:172036-230586 GCA_004307685.1 Ceratina australensis | reverse complement strand
AAAAGTCTATTGACAAAAATTTATTTATTCGTAATTAACTAGATATCACTCGAATGATTCAGGGTAGTGATCTTTAAACTTAGAGAAGCGACCATAATATATTTCTTTGAAGGAAATCCTATGTTTCACTGACACTAAAGAATATTAGAGTCATTCTATTTGAAATGTAATGAAAACAATTCTTATCTGATTTTTTAGAACAATACTCGTATTTTCTATGTCAAAAATTAAATTCGAAGGTGACAAAAAATGTGGAACGCTTCACGATTTTGCGTGTCATCCTTGCGCAGGGGCCATGCTAATCTTCTCTGTATCGTTCCAATTTTAGTATATGTACTGCCGAAGCAAGTACGTCCGTATATTTGTGAACATCGTATTTATACGAATCACCTGAACCATCGACCACCAGCGAGAAAAGAATACTCCCAAAAGCCATCTACCGAACAATGTCAGTAACATTGGAACCCATTGGACTCGACAACCACGGTGTAAGTGTTAGTAGAAAATTTTATAAATATTTCAGGTTTTCTCAGTTATTCTACGTGAATGACACGAAACCACAGAAATATGAAATACTATTGTATAATAATTGTTTGAAATTTTTACTGTCATCACCGCAGATACGATTATTTTTGGTTACCCGTATTTTAACAAAAATGCGATTGACGGGTTGGCGATATGGATTATTCATGGGGACATACGTAGGAATCATAGGCATAGCGTGTTATTTCATAATACTATCACCCATAATAAATCCAGAACCATGGCGTAAGTACAAATTGTTCTAACAATTACAGTGCATATATCATCTAATGTAATGATTCCAGTACAAATTCGAGAGGAAGTGGCAGCGAGCCAAGCTATGAAAAAGAAGAGATCTATCGAAGACACAAAGAAAACTGTAGATGCCTAAGGAAAAGGTAAACGAATAAAGAGGCACGATCTATAAAATTATTTTTTATTATACTCAGACATATAGTGCTAAGATATTGATGTATACAAAATAGACTGAAGGACATCTAGTATATTAATGTTTAAAAAATCAATAATTGTAGTGACTTATACTCTTTTTACAATAATTAATATCATTTAGATTACTGTACAGACATCGACTGCAAGAAGTTTCTTATTTAACGTGACTAGAAACTCTCCTACAGGCATACCAGTTTATGGACATAATATACAGTTCTCGTTAAAAGTCATCGTGATCACAAACGTCTAGGAAGACATCGAATGCCTCGCGGTTGCAATTTCCATCAGCGGTGAAAACATATTTATGAAACGTTCCATCCATACAGATAGCTAGAAACAATGTATATATGTAAAGTAAATTATAACTGATTTTAAGTACATTCATTGCGTGTTAAATACCTATGACGGAGCTCCTTGTTCCAAATGCGCATATGCAAGCGCATTCCGGTGGTACCGTAAATGTGGCCAATGCCCACTGGCTCTCGACGTAATTTCCCAAAAATCCCATTTTCGAAAAACTGTAAATCATTAAATTAATTAACACATCATTTAACAATGTAGAATTGTTACGTACGTTGATCTGCGATTTAATTGCGTGTCTTTCAACGCGAATATATGCACTGTCCCTTTATCACTGGAGACGCATAGAAATTCCGAGTCTCTGCTAAACGTGATACTGCAAGAAGATAATAGTATCTCTGTAATGCTTTTCAGAAGCATCGCAGTAAAATCGAAGTTACATTTACCAATAGAGAGTCGCAGAATCGGCACCTCTTCTCAATTCCAGTAGCAGATCTCTACGTATACTATCCCAAACCCTAACTAAAGTACCTTGCGTAGAAGCGGTTGCTACCATGGTTCCGGTATTGTTAACTGCCAGGCAAGCTAGTGCTCCCTAGCAATGTTAATTGAACATGATAATACAGACTCACTGCTTCCTATTACGAGCTTGCCATACCTGATGCGCCGCGAGTGTCGTGGGAGTGCTAGAGCTCCTAGCTTCTGTGGCAGCTAGATCCACTAATTGCACACTGCCCTGCTTGTAACCAGGGAAGGCAAGAAGCTGCTTTTGCGCCGTGGCCAAAGTAGCGATCTCGACCAATCCCCTTGGATTGTCTCTGGTTTCTAAAGTTAACAACCTCCTTGTCGGAGTTGGGAACGAGAAGACATGTATCTCGTGTTGCAATGCCACTATCATTCTGTTTTGTAAAATTATTCCTAAGTAAATGCAACATTTATATTGGCTAGAAGTAGAAGCGAAATCGTATCGATGAACTTACTTGTCCCTGCGCAAACGTACAGCTTTAATAGGACTAGTAAACGTAACTTCCATCACAAACTTCTTAGAAAGATCATCGTAAATAAGTACTGTGTTCTCGGCATATTTTGTTCTGGTACCACCACCCACTATGGCAATAATGTTCGTTCTCCAGAGCATTTCAGCTATACCTATGCTTCCCATTACATCGTTCTCCAAATGAGCTTTCTCAACCAAGGGCTCTACATTGTATACTCTTAGACCAGATTCCATGCAACAGGTAAAACATCCTGCAATTCAGAGGTGAATAAAGGGCCAAATAACAAGCGATTTATAGCACTCGCGGTAATCTTTACCTTGATCCTGATTAAATCGTAAATTAAGAATATTTCTTTCTTCAGCCATTTGGTGTCACATCAACAATGTTCCATTAACAGTTCCTTCTATCGATGTGTAATAATTTTCTATCTAATATACTACGTGTTTTTGTTTACATTCTTCTTTCACAATCAGCTGTGACAGAATGTTTGGTACAGTATTCCATTCTTTCAAAGGTCTACAATATACGACAATAGCAGGTCAGATTTTCATATGAGCCTAATCCGAATTATGAATAAACAAAATAATTTCTTGTATAGGAAAAATGCGTATTAATTCATACTGTCGAGTCATGTATATGGAAATAGAAATGGCAATGTCAAATGTGTTCATAATTTAGAATAAATAAAATCTCTAGTGCGTGAAATAAAATTGTTACTATATGGAAATCACCGGAAATAAAAAGAAACTATATTTTCTGCGATACATTTATAATTACAGATCTTTCAAAAAATTTAAAAAAATCTCTCCTCGGTGCTTGAAACAGAGAGGAAAATTTTATCTCTGCGTGAAATAAGTGTGCAGAGTAGATTTTTATTGTTGGAAAACTTAAAGGCAGCACTGCATGTAAGAACCGCGAAAAGCCACGCTGTGAGCTCTCATGTATTCTTTGTATACTCCATGGTACATACCCACGTGTTTGTTGTGATCGCGGGGTACAGGTTGGAAGATTTATTCAAATATCATCATGAAAGATAAGAAGAGGTAAATCCTTTTGCGGTAAATTGAACAATCCTTCCACTTATAAATTTCGTTTTACGTAGATCGAAAGGGACAGGGACGAAAAAAGTAGCAGAGGATTTGGAGGACGTGGATTTAAACGAAGTGACAGATTCCGAAGCAGAATACTCAGAAAATGAACGGAGACTACTTCAAAAAGTACGGAGCAGAGAATCATCGGAAAGTTACGACAGTGATTACGAAGTGTACGGAGTGCAAGATGACAATGAACAGGATCAGAAGGATACCGAGGATGAGGCGGAAACAGATTCTATGGGATCCGATATCGAGGAATTGCAAGAGAATTTTGATTTGCCAAATGAAAAAGCTTGGGGGAAGAAGAAGAAAGCCTATTATTCCACAGATTATGTAGATCCTGACTATGCTACTGTCAGTCAAAAAGATTTGGCGGATGCAGAGATGGAAGAGGAGGAAGCTAAGAACATACAAAAACGTTTAGCAGAACAATTGGACGATGCTGATTTTGGATTAGATCTTATAGAGGCAAAGAAGAGTGATGATCAGAAGGTAGAGGAAGATGCAGAGGAATTCATAAAGACTGATCTTAGCAAACTTAGTAAAAGGCAGAAGCAAGCAATGATTCAGAAAGAAAGTCCGGAATTCAATGTTCTCGTTAAAGATTTAAAAGGTATCTTAATAGATTTATTTGTAAAAATATATTTCTATCTATTACTAATGCAAATTGTACAATTTAGATCGGATGATAGAAGTCAGAGATTTAATAGGACCGCTTCTAAAGTTAGCTAAAAATAACATGATTCCTAATTGCCCTGCAGTGTCTTTCGCAAAGACAAAATACCATCTTCTATTAAATTACTGCATCAATATTTCTTTTTATTTGATGCTGAAAGCAAAAAGATTGCCTGTTAATTCTCACCCAGTTATAAAACGTCTGGCTCAATATCGTCAGTTGTTGAATCAACTGGAATCAGGTCAAGGGACTTTGATACAGGAGATACAGGAAATATTAGAAGCTGAGAAACAGGGAAAGCCTTTGTATAATATATTGGATGGTACCAAAGTGAGCGTACCAAAACGTAAAACAAGTCGCTCGAAAGTAATTGCAAAGGCGAATGAAGTTATGGATACAGATTCAGCGGAGTCTGAGCCTGAACTTATAGCAGAAAGCGAAATGGGTGAAGAAATGGAATTAGAGAAGGAAGATGAAAAGATGGGAGATGAAAATACTGCAAGCAAGGCAGAAGAAAAAAGAGGAATTACGTATCAAATAGCGAAAAATAAAGGATTAACTCCGCATCGTAAGAAGGAACAACGCAATCCTAGAGTGAAACATAGGAACAAGTATCGTAAAGCTAAGATTCGCAGAAAGGGAGCGGTACGTATTTGTACATTATTAAAAAAAATTATAGCATCGCGAAATTTGTGTTGAAAATCATTGCTCGCCTGTAAATTATGACGATGATTTTTCTTCTAAATTAAATAATTAATAATTCAATAATTTGTTTTACAGGTAAGAGAAGTAAGGAAGGAAATTACTCGTTACGCCGGAGAGATATCTGGTATTAAAGCTGGCGTGAAGAAGAGTATTAAGTTGAAATAAAACTGGAAGCACACTTGTACAAAATGATGCTTGACAAAATTATAGAATTTATTTTCTATCAGGATACACCCTCCTGTTTTCATGTATAAAATATGAATATAAGCTTACTCTATTGTATTTTACATTTAACGTCTCTACCTTATTTTCTTCGTGTAAAGATCACCGCAAGAGATTGCGAACAAAGGAACGATATTTAAACAAATAATTATATAAACGCAACAAACGTTTTATTTTTGGCTTTTCTATGTACGAAACGGTGATGCATAAAAGAATAATACAATTATTATGACATAATGAACAAGAAACTTTCATTCAAGATCTTTCACATCTTGCTACCTCTTACTTCTACATTCCATATGAAACAGTAGTTAAAAAAAATTGCAAACATAAGTTGAATACAAAATTTAAACTTCTAACTTTGCCAGTATATCCGACTCGCGGAATAAGTGAAATTCTTTGTTATCCTCCAGTTCTACCTTGGTGCCACCATATTCTGGCAGTAGAACAATGTCGCCGACTTTGATACTTAAAGGAACATGTTCTCCTCTCTGAAAAAATAATTTTTAGTATAGATTCGTCTATGGGCAAATGACAACGGTATACAGAACTTGGTTTTCTTACATCGTTTCTCTGTCCAGGCCCTATTGCTACGACGGTTCCTTGCAAAACCTTAGCTTGTGCTTTTTCTGGTAAAACGATACCACCTTTTGTTTTCGTTATGGCCTCTGCCCTCTGTACAAGAACTCTATCGAAGAGAGGCACCAACCTCTTAATGGCACTGGCTGCAGCCTACAGATATTACAACGAAACGTACGCAAAACGTGTGTAACACATGTCGAAAGTATAACTACTTTAAACTCCTGCATGTCGTAATCTCACGGGACTTTTCGTAAGACGGCAAATTTTAATCAACGTCGATTACAGCCTCGCGGTTCAAGGAGACAATAAGTAAATACGATTTCTCGAGATCGCCACAATTGATTTATCATCATTTTGTTTTATTCATTTGTCTTTTATCCCGTAACCAAGAACATTCAACGCCGACCATGCGACATGCGACGAAACTTAAAACGCGAGAAATTGCTGATTTTACCACGTTAAAGAAAAGAAGTACAAACGGTACATATACGTTGTCCATTTTTCTGGTTGAGTTAATTATATCTTGAAAAATAAAGAACTACTTAACGAGAAACTGATCGCCTTAATCAGTCGGCATTTCGGAGGCTATGTCTCGGGATATTCGAAAGACATTAAATTAAAGTTAATTTGCTACGTTCCATTAAAAACTTTGATAGAGAAATTATAATTATTGTGTTCTTACCATTGTTAGAAAACGTGCTTTTCGAGTAATAAAAATTCGGCCCGCACAACGATTATACTCGTACACGTTTTACTCAGCCGCCTCGGCAGTGCTCTCCTTTGCTCTCCTTTCTCGAATATTCCCGTTTCCCCTTCTTCGCGTTCACCAGCCCCACCACGTGGCTATCGATTCTCTTTTCGAACAACATTTCTACGCATCTCTGTTATTTGTTATATAATCTATATGCACGCGAACACGTGGTTGATCCCCGAGGAGATCAGTAACTTTACCAGATTACAAATTACTATAACCAAAGATTTCCGCTCTCTGCGATGTACATAATAAATAATTAAATATATTTCTTTATTAAAAATCACAGTAGTCAGAATTTTCTTACATACAGAAACATTATATATGAACTTAAGTCTCATGTCATGTTCCTTTGTGTTATGAATACTCGGAAATTTTACATATAGGAAATGAGTATATATTTCTTCTGATATGAATATAAAGCATACGCGTAAAAAATCTGTTGGCGAATAATTAATATCCTTATCACGTTCTTGGTCGTCGTGCTGCATGCTCGAATCAGCGATTGAAAATAGCTGTTTCAAATTATCATGTATCAATTCCGTCGATGAATATCCGAAATCAAAACCGATACGTGTACTATCAGAGATGAGAAAATTTTCTCTCTGATACTGCGAGCCAGGACTGATACTGTATCTGATAACAGGGATTGTGCACGATCGGAATCAATGTCACCAAGTGTTGTAATTCCAGTCCTAAAACCCGGTTTCGATCCGTCCAATCGAACCGTAGGAAATTCGAATTTAAATATGTTTATGTAGCCGTCATTTTAAATGGTAGTTGCGTTCGGCGAGTGTTTACGAGACGGCACGGCACGTATGATGATCTCAGGCAAGCAGAGGCTCTGATCTCAAGCCGTTAACGACGTAGATGGAAGCGGAATAATATCTTAGAAACGAAAGTAATAAACGAAAAGTTTCCGGGCTTGTTCGTCTGTGAGAAAAATGTCAAACGACGTTCAAGTCGGAGTTAAGTTGAGACCGTTGACTAAAAAAGAAATTAGTGAGAATTCATCGATACGATGGATCGTAAAAGGGGACTCGATTGTTTCTTTAGATCAAAAGACAAATCAAGGAGGCGACGAATTTTATTTCGGTAGGCATTAAATTAACCATTTCATAAACTTCCATACGTGACAATATATAATTATGGGATATAATTATTGTTCTCTTATCATATGGATAAAACTACGGAAATGCAAATTGAAACATGATTAGTTAAAAAGAATTAACTTGGGTAGGAGTTAGTTTTCTCATTTAAATATTGCCACACACACTCATTGTATCTTCTATATTTTTGTATATTAAAAATATTCATTATATCTGTTGAAGATATAATTTTTGCAAATACTGCAATGAATGTTTGAACTTCATTCACAGATCACGTTTTTGATCTTGACACAGCAAATTCTAAAGTATTCGACAGTATGGTAAAACCTGTCATTGATGCTGCTATTAATGGCTCCAAAGGTACAGTATTTTGTTATGGACAATGTAACTCTGGCAAGACTTACACAATAGCTGGTACTTCTGAGGATCTTGGGTTAATACCACTTAGCATAAAACATATACTGAACATTGCTTCGAGCACTCATTCAGAACGTGATTTTATCTTAAGGTTTGTATTGAAAATTAAGAGGAATACAGAGATAAAGGGAATGTTAAAGGAATATTTGATTTTTAGAATGTCATATTCAGGAGTTTGCGATGAAAAGATCTATGATTTGTTAGACAAGGAGATAGTTGAACTAAAGTTATCTAATGGACAAGTATTTGTTCTTAATAACACAAGGAATATTACAAACTCTTTGTCCAACATATTATCTGTGATACAAATGAGTATTGATAATAAGAGAAAACAAGAATCAAATCCTGACAATTTTAGCCATACTATATTTCGAATTGTAAGATTAAATAGTTAGCACTTTATACTTGAAACCTTGTGAATTTTAATAAACTAGATTTCTGTGCTTTTTAGATGATTGAAAGTTGGAATGCCAAAGATGATAATAGCTCTGTGCAAGTGTCAGAATTAAACTTTGTAGAACTCTCTGACTTTAAAGAGAACCCATCTGTGAGAGCTGTCAAAGAAAACCAAACTAACATCTTTCCCTTAGCTTTGGAATCATTAATTTTAGAGGAGTACAAGCTTGAATCTTTCCAGCAATGTATCAATAATCATAATGGGAAATTAATGGAATTGTTGCAGGGGCCTTTAAGTGATAACGCATTCATATTGATGTTATTTACAATAACACCTTGTGCAAAGGAGGAATCTTATCACACTTTATCGTTAGTACTTAGTGATATTACATACTAATTGACATAACAAGTAACAAATATCGAAAAATTTTCTGTTTAGGCTCGCATCTCAGCTTAAAAGCATGAAAACCGATTCGTGGAAAAGTGTTATTTCTACTAATTCAACTATAGAACTTTTGCCACCTCTATCGACCGAGCTCCTAACAGAATTAAAGGTTCGTAAAAATTTGTCTTCACTCAAAGGAGTGTTGAATACAACTATTTTACTGGAATTACCTTATTAGAAAATACAAAACGGAAACTTAGCTGACATCGGCGCTATACAATCGGGAAAAAGATATGACAATACTCGCGCGATAGATAAACGTGTAGTACTGTTTAAAAATGAAAATATCCCTGGACATAAAGGACCGATCGTGCATAGATCTAAAAGAGACAATTGGCTTAAAACTACTGGATCGTCTAGACAGCATTTATTCAAAAACGAAACTGGTTTACCAACTATAATAGAAATCTCACCGGAGAAATCATTCAAAAAGAGAAACATTATGCAATTGGTCGATGTCACAAATCTAAGTAAATTTGTGTTCTACTGTTTTCACCGAGAAGATCATTTACCTCAGAGGTGTAACATAATTTTTGTTTTCAGCATTCAACGCGGCTTTTACAGATTTTGATTTGGATTTAATTACAGCAAATAATAAAACCAACGGATGTCACGATATCAGCAACGATCGTGTTACAATAAATGAGCATGACATGGGACCAAATAAACAAGACTCAGCGGTGCAAACATTGAAGTATATATATATATATATATTAAATATTTTTAAGTCATCTGAAATTCTTCATGTTAGTAAAAACCGAAATGTTTTGCAGTGATTCATTATCTCCTACGCCGAAAAGTATATGGCGAAAGTATATCGCGGACCGTTCAAAGGCTTATAGTGAACTCCTTGAATACGCGGATTTAGAGAGCCGACTGTTAGAAAAAAAGGAAAACAACAATTGTTATTCCGTTTATCCGGAAAATGTAAGTACGCAACACTCGCTTGTTTGTTCGAGTTTAAAAAATAACTCGATAACTCGGTTAGAAGAAGAAAACATGAGACTCGCCGAAGGTTTGATATTAAAGAATGAGGAGTTGAATGAAATAAAGAATGACTTTCAAAGCCTCAAATCGGACTTGGAGCGAACCATTTGTTTATTGACTAACGAAAATGCGGAATTGTTACATAACTTATCTAGAGAGAAGGAACGTTTGACGGAAACTGAATCTAATCACCGGAAAACGACCGATGAACTTCACGCGCGTATCCGGGAAATCACAGACGCTAAAATCAAGCTGGAAAACGAAGTAATGACGCTCAACAATCATCTTAACTTAAGCTCAAAAACATTAGCGAAATCCAGCGACGAACAATTAATTATACAACGTCAAGATGAACTTTCTGTGTTAAAAACAGAGAACATTAAATTGTCGGAGCTTCTAACGGAGAAGAACCAGGAATTTGAAGATATTAAAGAAAGTAAATTGTTGCAATATGAGCACGAGTGTATTTATAAGAGCAAAGTCGTAACATTCACAGAAAGATGCGAATATTTGGCAAAGGAGAATGAGAAACTCTCTGCTCAAGTAATCGTTCAGAACGAGGAACTCGAGGTTCTGAAGGAACAAAATAAGATCCTGAGTGATAAGGTCTCCATGCTAGAAAGTATCAACGCCGATGAGAACGATATCGAACAATTAAGATCAGAGAACAATATTTTACGAAATGAAAACATGGCATTAAAAATGAAAGTGACGATGCTAGCCGACGAGAGCACGAAATTTTCCAGTAACTTATTGGGTACTTCGGACAACATAGGTAGTATGTATCAAATGAATTTAAATAATAATAAATCAGATTTAACTGATGATACTACGGCGTCGATAAAACACGTATTGGTGACCGAGAATTGTCAGGAACTGGCGAGTAAAGTTGCAGCGTTGCAAAATGAGAATGACCATCTGTCTTGTTTGAACGAGAAATTAAGCGAATTGAAATCGTCACCATGCAGCGATTGCGCGCGTTTCAAGAAGTTGAATGAGAGCCGTAAACCGATTGCGCTCGAAATAAAAGCTGTGAATCGCACGCTGGACTATTTGCAGAAGAAGTTCGACCGTGAATGCGCGCACATTGAGCTGTTGAAGAATCAAGAAGTGAATTTCAGTTGCGACACCACTTTGAATTCTAGCTTCGCGGATACGTTCAACCTGAGTTTCGTAGCGGAAAAGGTGCAGCTTTTGAATAACGAGCTGCAAACCGTGAGGGAACTTTATGAAGAGAAGTGCGATAAATTTAAACAGCTTTGCGATACGATGAGTGCAGAAGATGTTTGTAAACCGTCGAAGAAACAATCATCTGAAATTGAAACGAAGATCGAGGAGACGCAGCGAAGTATTAATGAAGCGAAAGAAGAGTTAGCTGAAATGAAGAATAACGTTGATAAATTCAAAACGGAGAAGGTCAAATTATTAAAAAGAATTAATACGCTAAGAGATAATAACAAGGAATTGCAGGAACAAGTGTCGATATTCTTCGCTGAAGCTACGGAGAAAATGAAGTTCCTTGAGAGCGTGTCTGCGAATATGAGAAAGGAATTAGAGGAATTTTTGACGCAGGACAAAGAGAGATTGAAATTGGACATAGAGTTAGAATGTCTAAGAGTTGAGAAAATAATTGCAAATGATAATATTGCAGAGTTGTACCAAACGCTCAACAAACTGAATAATGTTAATACGATGTTGACAAACAAATTCGCCGTTGAAAAGAAAACAATGGAAGTCAAATATAAAACTGATTTACGATTATTGAAAGAGCAATGTAATGGATTAAAACGAATGAAGGCAGGAATAAAAGAATGTGCAATATTGCAAACCAAAGATTTACAATCGAGTATAGTAGAACTTCAGAGAATTTTTGAATTGTCAAGCAAGTGGCAGGAACGTGAGATCCAATTAAATGAATCCGAAGATCTAGAGTGCAGGAGTAAACTCGAGTCATTCACGAATCAGCCTGATGAAAATGTCAAAGAATCGGAAACGAGATTAAATAAGTACGAAGGGAATGATTTAACGCAGGAAGTTACAAAAAATGATCTGGAAGAGTGTATCCCCGACAGAGACAAAATAATTAATGATTATAATAACATGAAAGATGAGTTGGATGCCGTCAAAACACGTATGATCGAAGAGTTAAGATCATTTGACCACAATATAAATACTGAAGGTTTCTTAACTAAGACTGTGAGCGAAGTGTTTAAGATCTTCATTGAGGCATTCATAACGAAGGAAAACGAGATGGTCGAAAACATGCGGAAATCGCTTGAAGACGAAATACATCAGAGCAACGACAATGAAAGACGTACAAGCCTGTGGGCTAAAGATTTGGAATCGGAAAATGAAAATTTACAAACGAACTTAAAAGAGATGGAATCTTTGTACAAGGAAGAGCGAAGCAAAGTGTCTGAATTGGATCGTCGTTTAAAGGAAAGTAATAACGAGAATGACCTACTTAAAACTAAGGTAGAGAAGTTAAAGCTTGAAATCGACAACTTGCAAAACGAATTCGATAAATGGTACAAGGATGAGGTTCGTCAGGAAAATGATATGGTCGTCGCTCACAAACGGGAGACTGAGATGCATGAAGTTTACAAGCAAAAAGAAAATGATCTTCAGGTGAGTATAAAAGCTGAGAAGGAAATATTAGAGAAGAGAATAGAGTTGATCAACACGATTGAGATGTACAAGATGAAGAACATGGAACTGAAAAATAACATCGAGGGTCTCGAAGCTAACGAGAAACAATTGAAGAATATCATCGAATTAAACGTTTCCAAGTTGAAGATGCATAATCAAACCATACTTAAAATTAAACATGATTTCGATCAACTCACTGAAACTTCCGATGAATTGACCAATGAACTGGAAGAGAAGAAATCGAAGATCACAGATATTATAGCGTTACTCAAGAACAAATGTGACGCGCTGTCTGAGTATAAAAATAAACTCGAAACCATAATGCCAGAATATGAGATGTTGCAGAGTCAAGCTAAAGACAGAAGAGAGACTATAGAACGATACAAGGAAGAAATAGCAAAGTTGACCATGGAAAAGGATATGCAAATCAAGACGACCAAGGATAAACTGAATTCTGAGTATATAAAGAACATCGGTCTGTCGAACCAATTGGACGAATTGAATAAGAAGCATATTGCTTCCATAGAAGAGTTGAATAACTTGAAAGATAAGTATGAAAAATTGCAACAAACTAATATGCAGTTGGAAAGAAAACTCAGAGACAGTACACCCAAGACGAAAGCCACAGCAGTATTGGAGGAGCTGAGGGACTTGAATAAAAGATTGCAGAATAATTTGGATGGCGCCAGTAATCGCGTAACTGAACTACTGGAAAGTAAAAATAATGTTTTGAGGGAATTAGTTGATTTAAAAGGCCAGTACGAAATGTTGCGTCAAGAGAATGCTGAAATAAAAAATACATTGTCCATGCGTAGATACGATTCATCGTGTTTATCTGAAGAAAATAACAAATATGATGCGCTCATTCAAGAGAAGAATAAGATAGCGTTAGAATTAGGAGGCAATAAATTATTGATAACTCAAAAGATCAATGAGATTCAAGAATGCACGAGGCAAATCGAGGAATTGACTGCGAAACAATACAAATTGAGTGCTATTATACAAGAACGCGACTCGGAGATTTTATTGTTGAAATCCAAACTGAATCAAGTGCCAAACGAATTGAAAGAGAAATGGAATATCCTTAAGACAGATAATAAAAATTTTGACAAACAAGACAAAGCTTATGACATGAAGTCGCAAGTTGATGGGGAGGAAATTGAGAATAAAAAGTTCTATGAAGAAAATATCGTTTGTAAATTAAAGAAAGAGTGTTCGGAATTACAGAGGAAACTTAGTGATTACGAGAACAAACTGGAGTCGATAAACTGTAACGGCAATTGTAAAATGACAAGTAGTAGGCGTAGCAGGAACAAGATATTCAATCAGAGAAGAGATTTGGAAAGCGTAACGATCGATGCGGACATTGATAGCGAGGGGACGTGTCAAATTTTAAGGAAAAAGATTCATGAACTGGACTTGGAACTCGCATCAAAGGACGGGCAAATTTCGGCGTTGCAGTTACAAATTCAAAGCGAGAACTTTGCTTATCAGCAGAAATGTAAAGACCTGGAGCAAGAGGTGCGCGCATCACGTAAAAAGGTATCACATGAACTTACCTATTTCACGTTTCACATTAATTGCTAATTAATAAATTAATTCTGCTTGATGATCGATCACATTTGTAGAATGACGAACTTCGTACGGAGGTGAGGAAACTGCAAAGGATTTTGATTGATGTCAGCGCTCAGGATTGCGTAAGGTGCAAACGATGGAAACTTTGTAAAAGGGAGCAAGCATGTCAAACTTCGGACAGTGAGCCATTATTTTCTAATACAGATAACGGAATATTTCGGGTATTTCACATTTTTTTAATTGCAGTATCAACAATTATGTTGTCAATATTAATTCAAATATTCTTTCATTAATAATTGAATATAATTCGAATTAATGATTGCATTTTAATTCTTAGTCAAATTTGAATTAATAATGAAACGTTAATTGTTAATTGGTTTAATCGATATTTGCAATCCTGTATTGCGGTCTCATTGCGAAATATTCAAATAACTTGATTGTTTGCACAGAGTACAGTAGATTTAAGGAAACTGGAAAGAGACTACGAGGTAGTGAAAGGTGTGTGCTGTACACAAAGGCGACAGATAACAGATTTGGAGAATAAATTAAAAGCATTGGAGGATACGCACAAGAGTCGCAAGTAATTCTTCGAAGAGAAATCTAATTGGCAGTTGAACAATTCGATCTGGTATTTACCGTGGAATTTTTTATTCCTGTTCCACTTTTTGGTGAAATGAAGGTTCAGTAAGCTTTAACAGATTGTGCAGACGAGGCACATGTTCTACGTACGAAATCTTCGAGAACTGCGTGAAGTAGTTATTTACAAAGAGTGTCTTCTATAAGTAATAACTGGCAGTATTGTTAGGACTTATTACTAAATTATTACAGTTTTATTTGTTCCATTAACACAGTATGAATAATCATAACAGTATTAAGATTATATTTTTATACTTTCATAAAACCGTAACTAAAATGTAAACTAATTTCTATACATGTTATAACGTTTAAGCTGGATACACGCATTCCACGTACCCACTGTATAATAAGGTTACTTACAACTGTGATTTATTGTATCGTGCAAGTTGTGCCATAATTTAATTTAACGTTTAATTTACTATTTGAGTTGTCGAAATTGTTTGTGAGATAAAACGAAAACACGACGTTGTCATTATAGGAATCGGAAACATTAAAAAACCCACGTTACACATTTGTTTTTATTATAAAAATGTATAAACAATAAAGTGTTCAGTGAATAATTTGATAAAGGTTTGATTTATTTATCTCATGTTTAATTTATATTAAGTGTACAACAGAAATAGCAACCTGATACGTGCATAACTCGTTGAAAATATTCAGCAAACCCTTTATCTTTTTTTCATTCACCCATCCATCCCTTTATAAGCGCTTGAATGTACCACTTGTCGATCCCACTTTTCTGTCCTAATCCCAATGCTAGATGGCGATATTAAATTCCCGTAGATCGTAGATAGACATTATCTGATTCGTGTTCGATAACGATAACTCGTTGTGAATAAAGGAATCTTCACAGATTTTACGTTTCCTTAATTCATTATCACAAACAGTGTACGCATATTCAATTAGTTTCTACTGCGATCCGCGAGTTCTACGAATTTTCAAATTTAAAACCCCGGAGCAATCGAAGATTTTCTATACGCAAGGACCTGCTACTGGAGTAAGATAAAAGCAACGGGTTCTTCAGTAAATAGTAATTTTAACTTTGGCATTGAACTTGCGTAAGCGGTAACGCGCGTTGCGCAAGGTTTTGTAATCGTACCTTCGTTGGAGGAAACTTATCCGTTGCAAAGTAGTCGTCAAACGCGTGCACGTAAGGTTGCGATAATCATGGCTACTTGGGACGGTTCTTATTCAGGTCCAGACGATAATAATTATTACGTTTACGCCGATGAGAATGTAGCCGGGCCAGCGACGAGCTGGACATTCTTTTCTAATAACGTCAACAACGATTGTCTTCGGTCGAACGGTGAGTTTTATGCCCAAAGAGAAACTGGCCACCAGCGAGATGATCCAACCACTTTCTATCAATCGAACGCCAACGTGATGCCAGCTGCTAGTGACTGTCGCCAGCATATGAATCCGACGGGCAACGATCAACCATTAATTAACCGCGAATATTTTCCAAATAACGTTAAGCGCTGCTACGTGCCCGAGTACCCTTGGAGTCAAGATTCAGATATGAGTAAACAGAATTTTGAAATCGCGGGGCTTGAGCACAGTGAAACTAATCAGTCAAAGTTGAACGCGATGGTCAAAGACTTTGAGCCGAGTAACGAAGGATCAGACGACAAGAAATTGCAAGCATCTGTTAGTAATACTTACTTCAAAGATAATAGTAGATATTTGCCGAATGCAAGCAGGCAGGAGAAGAAGTACAATAATAAGAAGAGTTTCAATTACAAACCCAGAGAAGAAGGGCAAAATCAGTTCTACAAAAGGAATACGAATGCATATTACCAAGATAGAGGTAATAAGTTTCAGGGTAATAAGTACTTCGCTGGTAAATATCCTTCTGGTAGATCAAACACGAGAAACGGCAGTGTGGATGCATCAGGTGTAAGTGCTGTAAACGAAAACATTCCTTGCAATAGTAAAAAAGAGTTTAATGTGAATTCAACTGAAGGAGAATCCTCGAATGCAAAGGCATCTGGAAGCAAGGAAACGTTGAATGCAGGCAAAGAAACTATCGTCGCTAATGGTAAAACAGTGCCGGATAATACGGTCGCTGAGTCGGCTTATTATTATTCCAAGCAACCGTACGGTAACCACAGAAATGTAAGAAAGTATCAGGACAATGGTAGATACAATAGAGAAGAAAATTATTATAAAGAGAAACGGCGTAATTATCAGGGATATGAAAAGAGAGAAAATTACAATAGGGAAGATAAGTTCAAAGCATGTGGTAGCAACGAATTGAAGGAATATTCGAACGAGGAAACTGGATCAGAAGCAAAGAAGACTAATGAAAAAAGACATAGTCATCAAGGATACTACAACGAATTTAGGGAACAAAAAAAGGAGAGAAGAGTAGACACGAGTAAAGAGAAATTTAATGAACAGTGTAGAACTAAAAAAGAAATTGGCGAAAGGAATTATGTCCAGAAACGGAGAGAGAACAAGAAGCTGCTGATTGGTATATAATTTTAATACATTACTAATGTGGTTTAATATTATTAATTTCACGCACTAATACATGTTTTGTTTTTAATAGACGATGATTCGAGTCAGAGGGAAAGATTAACAGATCAACTAAACAGGGGTCATTTAGAATGCTTGGTATGTTGCGAATATATTAAGCAGAGTGATTACGTTTGGTCATGTTCCAACTGTTATCACGTTCTACATTTAAAATGTACTAAAAAATGGGCGAAATCGTCGCAAGCAGGTACTTACCATGTCTCGGTCTCACATTTTTACTAGAAGTAGACCATGGAGATTTTTCAATTTCTGTGATGATTTTTATTTCTTAACACAGTATAGATCAATTGTAATCATTGATCACACTGTTTCAGAGAATGGTTGGAGATGTCCAGCATGTCAGAATGTGAACTTAACAATCCCAGAGGATTATTTCTGCTTTTGCGGTAAGACAAAAGCACCGGTGTGGAATCGTAGAAGCGCCGCGCATTCTTGCGGCGAAATCTGTGGTAGAATGTTGTCGAAGAATAGCTGTCCCCACAAGTGCTGTCTTCTGTGCCACCCGGGATCCTGTCCGCAGTGCACGGCGATGGTAACCAGACA
This sequence comes from Ceratina australensis, assembly GCA_004307685.1. NCBI lineage: Eukaryota > Metazoa > Arthropoda > Insecta > Hymenoptera > Apidae > Ceratina > Ceratina australensis. The sequence continues at coordinate 212,991 of SHCU01000154.1, read as the reverse complement.
TTGTGGTTGCGGCAGAACTTCGCAAACAGTGCAGTGCAGCAATCACAAATTGTTGCTCTGCGACGCCGTGTGCGACAAGGATCTAAATTGTGGTAAACATAAATGTGAGAAGAAATGTCATCACGGGGAATGCGCAACGTGTGATAAAATGATAACACAAGGTATACTCTTATTTCTTATAGAAGAATGTAAAAGTAATTATTTGGTCGGTGCATGTTAGCATAGAATAAAAACGATATAAGACTTTAGTATTGATTAAATTTTCAGAGTGCCATTGCGGTAAGAATAAGAGAGAAGTACCCTGCGAAAGTAATGTTTCCTCCGTTTACTCTTGCGAGAACTTTTGCGGTAAATTATTGGAATGCGGCAACCATGCTTGCGCGAAGTTATGTCATCCAGGCGATTGTGAGCCTTGCCCTCTCGGCGTTGACAAGATTACGACCTGTTGCTGCGGGCAAACGCCACTGCCGGCTAAGAGGGAGTCTTGCTTGGATCCAGTTCCTACTTGTGACAAGATATGCTCAAAGAATTTAAAGTGCGGCCAGCCTAATAATCCTCACACGTGTAAAGCAAAGTGTCACGAAGGGGATTGCCCTGTGTGCGATTTAACTACCGACGTTAAATGCCGCTGTGGGAACATGGACAGGGAAATAGCTTGCAAGGATCTGACGACAAAGGCGGACGACGCGAGATGCGAGAAGAGGTGCATGAAGAAGAGATCGTGCGGGAAGCACAGATGCAACCAGCTGTGTTGCATAGACATCGAGCATGTCTGTCCATTGATCTGTTCCAAGACTCTGAGTTGCGGTAACCACAAGTGCGAGCAGAGTTGTCACAGAGGTAATGTTGATATCTTCGGTAGAAATAACGTTAAAGACCATTACTTAAGTTTACTTACTAAGGATACACTTCTTTCCCTTCAACAATATCCTGGGCTAGCATGTAAGTTTTAAGACTTCGTTTCCTGTGCAGGAAGGTGCCAGCCGTGTTGGCGCAGTAGTTTCGATGAATTGTACTGTGAGTGCGGAGCTTCTGTGACGTATCCGCCTGTTCCCTGCGGCACGAGAAGACCCGCCTGCGACAGACTCTGTTCCCGTCAACATAGCTGCGGACACGAGGTGTTGCACAACTGTCACAGCGAGCCGCAGTGCCCGCCTTGCACTGTCCTCACTCAAAGATGGTGTCACGGTAAACACGAGCTTCGCAAAGCGGTGCCCTGTCACATCAGCGAGATCTCCTGCGGTTTGCCTTGCAACAAACCGATATCTTGCGGCAGACATAAGTGCATCACTATATGCCATCCTGGTCCTTGCGAGAAACCGGGGCAACAGTGTACTCAACCATGCACAACACCCCGAGAAATTTGCGGACATATCTGTGGAGTACCGTGCCACGAGGGCAAATGTCCCGATATTCCGTGCAAAGAGATAGTTAAGGTGATCAGACAAATCTATTGATATTTATTAGAGATCTCGATAAATCCTAGTACTGACCCGTCGATGTTTCCGCACACCTTCAGAATTTACTTATTAATGAATATGATTCCGCGCAGGTAACGTGTCAATGTGGACACAGGACCATGTCCCGAGTTTGTGCCGAGAACGCTCAGGAGTACCAGAGAATAGCGTGTGGTATACTGGCCAGCAAAATGGCCGATGTACAACTGGGACATTCGATAAACTTGGAGGAGGTGTTCGGTCAAGGCGCGAAGAAGCAGAATCAGCTAAAGACTTTAGAATGCAACGACGAATGCAAGATAATCGAGCGGAATAGGAGATTGGCGTTGGGCCTACAGATCGTGAACCCGGACCTCAGCGGGAAGTTGATGCCCAGGTACAGCGATTTCATGAAACAATGGGCCAAGAAGGATCCGCACTTCTGTCAAATGGTTCACGAGAAACTGACGGAGCTGGTGAAGCTGGCGAAGACTTCTAAGCAGAAGTCGCGTAGTTATTCGTTCGACAGCATGAACAAGGATAAGCGTCACTTCGTTCACGAGTCTTGCGAACATTTCGGCTGCGAGAGCGAGGCGTACGATCAGGAGCCAAAGAGGAACGTTGTGGCAACTGCTGTAAAGGATAAGGTAATTCCAAACTATATCGATCCTTTATCAGATTTTTTTCTCTTTTTTTGATTCGTGTTGGATTAAACAAATGCTTACTTATAATGTGTTTTGTTACAGTGTTGGTTACCTAGTTACAGTTTGTTAGAGATCGTACAACGAGAAAATGGCCAGAGGAAAGTCCCAGGCCCGATGAAAAACTTCAAAAGGTAATGGTTGTATAAATATGGTGTTATACACGTTTTACTAACGTGGAATACCGGTACGATTCGTTATCTTTTGACTCTCAGGACAATATTATCACTGCCTGCGAAAAAACTAGAGAAGTCAGAAACGCCGCCGTCTAGTTCAAAGGCGTCAGAGCCGGAAATCGATTATTTTGATTATCAAGGTTAACGTGTTTGTACCGTATAAAGTATGAACAATATAATCATTGGTCTAAGAAAATTTATGGACACCGTGCGAAGGAGGAGTGGTTATAAGATGATGCTATGGGTTTATGGATAAGGTAATTAACACACATATACAAAAATACAGATGAAAATGTAATAAAGAAAAGGATTTTATCGATTTACGATTTTTTATTATTATTCATCATTTCTCTTCGAAGAAAACAGTAGGCTACATATAAGTATATATGTATGTTTGTAGCGTGTTTATAACGACACTTCGGATATATATAATTTTGTTCCTATCTGAAATGAATTTCAATTATATTTATTTAAAATAGACGAGAGATTCAGTAGAAGACGCTAACAGATTATTTTTATACTGCCTAGACGAAAGCATTGCTTGTATAAAGGTGCATACAGCCTCGATAAACTTCTAAAAATCTTACTTAATTAATTTCATTTCACGATGTCCGATAAACACTTTTATACGTGATACTTATGTTTCAATATGTAATATTCAAAGTAATAGTTTAAACGTTTCTCAGATCTTTTCACTCCACAGTATAATTATTAAACCTCGTGAGTTCGACAGCACAGCTTGTTCTCTTCCCCTCAATGTATCATAATAATTTGACCTTTGTCAATAAAAATAGTGATTTGTTTTGCACTATCATTTTCAGTATCATCCATCAGTTCAATTAATACGAGATTGTTCATTATTGTACATTTATATCATTTTCTTTCTGTATAAATATCCATATAGAGAACTGTTTCACAAGAATCAACCTTTATAAACATTTAATGTAGGTAACACAAGTATTTGGCACATTGAACATTGATCTAATACGTTTTCTTCCTAAACAAATAGCAAGACCTTTTATGCCTCTGTAAGTATTTCATATGAATGTAGAATACAAAAATCTTCAGCTTGTTAATGAAAATGAAATAGTTTATCTTACCGCAAATTATGTGAACCCGTATATTTTGTTGATGAAAATCGCGTACATGAAATCTATTAGTACAAGAGAAAAAATAATGTACATCGTATGTTCGTTAGTTTTGAAACTTACACGAAAATATATTTTAGATGAATTGCGATCGTGCATAAAATATTTCACGTAAATCGTTATAGTTTGCCATGTGAAAATGGTGTATAAACGATTAAAAGAACGACACTAATTTTCTAACTCCCTTTATATTATCAAATACTTACATGAGCGCAAATGGTCTCCTATTCTATATAGACACAAATTGCATATCACATATGTAGGATCACAACACTGTTACGATTTGCGTTTGCAGATAAACTGATTACACAAGTTCAGTTACAAAGAATTACTTTTGTTAAACATTTAGTAGTAGGGCACTTGAAAGTTGAACTGGCATCATTAACTACTAGTCGATTGGTGCAGTAGACGTGAAGTAAAAATTTCTTATCTATCGAGTGTTTTATCTAGTATTATCGTACTCTTATATACATATCAGATTTTAATTATTCTCTTAATTTGTTTGCTTTTAAGGAAACGATAGCCCGTTCGTAAAAAAATGATTCGTCGTTCTATTACAATGTAAAATATCTAATTCGAATGAAACGAACTAAAGATATCGTCGGAACGAATATATCCAAATATATCCAAAACCTAGTCTACCTCGAAAAATAGAAACGTTTTGTCAATGAAAATATATTCTTTACAAGAATATCTCCTGTGTAAAACTTCTTTAAAAATGTAATATATATCATTTTTCTTGGAACACACACGTTTATGCTCGGGAACAATATAATGATCTCTGCTATTGCTATATTTACTCAACGTCTTGCTACTTGCTTTTATGGATAACTACGCTCTAGTAGATTATCTAGTCCAACTTAGACGTAAAATAATAGAACTTGTTCTACTGCCCGTTTACAATGATTCCCATTAGTATCCGGACACGATTCGAAACGGAATACACTTTTTTTAATACGAAACAACTGAACTTCCTGTGAGATATTAGAAGGCTTAGTTTACTGTATAAGGCGTAGCAAAACATTAAAAAATATTATTTAGAGATTACTTTCAAAGTAAATAAAAACTGATCTCCGTACCTCGAAGGAATGTATTACAAAATATATCTTCAGAAAATCGAACGATTTGAACTAAACTAAAAGGTAAAGCTTCTCAAAAATGTTCACTTTGGCATTGGAAACGTTTGATTATCTTAAAAGTATATTGCTTTATATGTAAGGATTGTTACCTCTTTTCAAGTGCACGTTATAATTGGGATAACCGCTTAGGTACTGATGCCGCGGACTCGTCGACGGTTGCTTGGTGATGCTAGCCATCGCCCACCCCATGATTAGCTCTAAACCTCTGCACACCGTTTGATAAATAAACCAGGGCCACGGTTTAGGGTACTGAGTGGCCGCAGGCTGCGAACCGTATTTCACGCTCTCAGCTAATAGCCCTGAATTTCAGAACAAGACTCATTTGTACACGTTTCGTAAAAGACAGACAATCTTGATCGTCGCTTCTGTTGTCGGATTACCGTATGGTCCAAAGATGCGCGCCATGTCCGCGATGCACAAAATGATTCCCAGAATCGCAGTCGCATAAGTGACGTTCAACACTTTCCGTATCTGAGATCTTCTGATCAACGCCGTGTTCGCTTCCAGCATTTGCAAAGGCGCGTCAGACTTGGTTCGATTCACGTACGCGATGTGATTCAATATTGAATGAAGCGTAAAATCGGTATTCTGAAAAACGATCAACATACGTATGAACGACGTATAATCGTTAATTTAATAGTGACTCTGAATTAAAGTTCAAAGACGTACCGAAACCTTCCCGTCGGTTTTGGTATCCTCGGGAAGCAGATTGGTCTCCACAGTTATGTCCTCGGCATTCTCTCTTTCTTTCTCGTTCTTCCAGGATAAACTCTTCTTCCGTTTCCCATCGTCGTTTTTATCTTTATTCTTCTCCGTCATCAGAGCCGCCTTCTCGTTGCAGTCAGGCTGATCCGAATCGGATTCAGACTTTTCTTGTATTTCCATCTTCTCAGGAATTATGGTGTTACGGCCGTGTGTCGGACTCCTGCTCAAACTCCTTATACTAATATCGCTACTTCGTCGGCTCAAGTCTAAAGGTTTTACTTTCGGTAGCTCCGAATTGCGTCGATATGAAATGTCCGAGTTTCTACGTAGTTCGGGTTTAGAGACGAAGCCGCTGACATCGGAATTGCGTCTTGATCCTGGAACGATTTCCAATTTATTTATTTGTCTCATAAAAGTATACGACAGTTTCATTTTAAATGAAAATATTATAAATTCCTTTGGAGACTCGTTGAGTGGAATTAGCGTTACCTGTAGGGCTCAGGTCGATCACTCTCGACAATCTCGTTTGCTCGTTCGGTGGTAGCATACGTCTAGGCGTTCTGTTCCCAAAGTCGCTGTTCCTCTTCAGCTTAGCAGCGAACTGAGAACTTCTGTACCTCTCGTGCGAGAAATCCGAGCATCGTCTTAAATCCTTAATGCTCCCCAGAGGTGTAACGTTCTCGGAGTGTCTCCGGCTCAATCTATCCGGCGATCGCCTTCTATCAATTTCGGGTGAATGCTTAGGGCTAAACTCTGAGTTGCGACGGCAGGAGGGCGGGAACCCGTCCTCCTCGTTGATAAACCTAACGCTACACTCGGAATTCCTACGAGACGATTTCGAAGCGTCGCTATCTCGCCTACTCGAAGCTACAGAACTTCTACGGCTCGGGCTGGATACTGTTATTATAGGTACATTAGCTGTCGATGGCGTAGGTGTCGGCGGCCGAACGTACACTTCTGGTACCGTTGATACAGGGATTGCTCTTTCATCCTGAGACAAAGTGCTTTTGCAAGGAGACTTGTCGCATTCTTTTTGTGTTTGCTCCTCATCCTCCTTCCTCTTGGTTACCGGATCTGCGGAAGTTAAATTAAAAAATACCGGCTCCACGACCTTTATATGGACTTTACCTTCTGAACGTTTATCTGTCTCGTTTGCGAGAGCAGTCGGTTCCGATATGACTGCGTCTTTCATTTTCGCGTTGAGCAAGGTGGGTACTAAGGCAGCGGCGACAGACGATGCCAAGTTATTGTAAGGAGCTAACATTGCCAATTGCAGGATACCTGCGGCAGGAGGAGCATCGTTTATTCACCGGTCCTTGATATCGAAATTGATTAGGAGCAAACCTTTCTGATTCGCATTGGAACTGTCCCTCATTAGCATGCTACTTGGCACGGTTTTCAACAGACGAATTATTTTAAATCCCGCGTGTAGAAACGTCAAGTACAACAGAATACTCCAAGCGAGGAATATCGTTTGGACCACGTATTTCACCATATAACAATTGTGCGACGTGAGAGCGATATCGCTCGCGATCACGAAAAAGAAGTGACCAGTGATGATAAGACTGAGGCAAGATTCCTTTTGAAGTTTCTCTGGCCCGAATTTCAGCTGAAAATTGATTTCTTATTTATTCAGATTGACATTTTCCCTCTTCATTCTGTAGACGATTATAAAGCTACTTGTGTCAATTGCAGGAAAGCCAGTTGTATAAGGCTAAAAGCAGAAGTCACGCACGGGAATCCAATGTCCCAGACTATGGATCCGGTAATCTTCGGCATGATATCTTTCAGATTGTACGGATCTATGAACAGACATATCGCTCTCGAGGCTCCGAGTATACATAAAAACATGTTAATCGTCGACATGAAAGACCGGCTCGATATAAGAGATCTGTGGAAAAGAAATAGTCAACATCTACGAACGACGGATGCAGTGGCTCACGAAAATATTACGACACCTTCTAAAAGTCAACAGTGGTTGAAAAAATTGTCGTTCTTAAAAAAGGGATATTTTTTATTGGGCTCTTCAAAAGAAGTATTTAGATCTACAAAGGGGATGTTTCAAATTTTGATTAGGTACGCTGACAAACTAGTTTAATATCGTATTTTTTACGTCTTTATTTATGTCTTCAACGAGTTATCGTTTAATTGTTTGTTATATGTTATGTAGTGAATCGAGTCTTCTAGAATCTAGTAAAAATTTATATGGTCCAAACTTGGTCCAACGTTAAAAAAGTAATTCGGTTTTAATAAGTGCCTGAATACTTTCGCGAGCCTCCGTAGATGTTCAACACTTGGCATACCTTAGATGTAGAATAGATAAAAACGTGTAAAACGCGAGTACAAAGAAAAGGCAGGCGAAACCATAGGTGTGTAGGAAAAAGATCCATTTCAGCTCTTGATTTATCGACAACGCCGACGGGGCTACTATCAGTATTTTATCCAAAATCGAGACTGCTGACACATTCGAGGCACAACTTTGACCAGGTATCGGCGTCGTCGACGATACGTTCATACCTATCAATAATTAGAAATTGATCACCCAAAATAATTGCGAGATAATTCGAATAATTATTAACACAATGGAATACTTAAATAGCGCGATAAAAAAGTACGAAAACAAACTGACCATGGGTCGAATTTGTTACTTTATCCATGATCTTCGGTCCGGTATTCACAGAACATCACTGACTACGTTTTCTGATGCGTGGAACCGCGAGGATCGAATTGTTATTGTTTTCTTTTTCCAATCGGAGGTGCGAGTTATCGGAAGGACGAACTTTGAAATGTGGCAGCAGCAACAGGCTTTGCTTATAGAGTAGGTGCACGATTATACACCCCTTCTCCGGTCCATCGTTTCTCTCACCTTCTGCCCACTCTGCCTAGGAATATTGATTTTACACAAAAGAGGGTTGAGGGTTGAAGAGCGAGAGGGAGGCTACAGACCGTTCCGAGCCTATACGCCTGCCCATCGTTTATCTTTAGAATTTAATTGGAGCATTACTAAATTTATCAAATTAATTATGTTCACCGTTTATTATTACTCCGCATCAACAGAATACCGACGAAAAAACTTGCGCGCAGCTTTTCTGAATCGATCGAATGAATTAAAAACGTTTGACGAATATTATTAATATTAAAATTTATTAAATCGACAATGATTAATCGAGTAAATCATCTTTTATTACAGTGTTATATTTATATACTTTGTATTAAACTCTGTAACAGTTTGTCATATATCATAATACGTCCAGTAGCAAATAAAGCAACAAGTAAAAAATATAATACAAACCTGAACATATTTGATATATACAAAATAGAGTTTACGATAAAAATACAATGATGAGGTCGTACATGTGACGCATCGGCAATGGTGTCCGATGTTAGTCAATGAAGTTGACATGCTCGGACTGCTATTAATTGTAGGAGGATGAATATAGGGCTCAAAACTTCAGAGTATTCCAGAGGGCTTTGTCCGGACAACTTTTTACAGAGGAGGTACTTAAAGACGAATATTAAAAGCAACGAGATCAAACTCCATATTACTCTGAGGATCGCTGCCTTTACCATTCCTTCCATGCGCATTCTTATGAATATGATCGCACAGAAATAAGTGTTCAATGCGTCCGCGACGAACAGCGGCGAAAATACTATCCACCATCCTTGGTTGCCTAAGAAGTAATTATCATCCAACTTGAGAGCCAACAGCACCGTGAAGATGGTCAATGACACCAAATTTATCCATATCTCAAAGATCGTTAACCCGAGCCAATGTACCAATTCATTTAAAGAAAATATCATTGTAAACTGGCTGTTGTATTTTCCTTTATCATATCCTGAATCTTGTGTTCTATTGCTTCTTTTCTTTGTGATACTTCAGGCTGCCTAGCGAGAACTTTCTGAAAGCACGGATATGCACAGCAGAATTGTTTCTATTAATTGTTTCATAGTCCAAGTTATCATTCAGAGGCTCGAAGTCATCTGTAACAAGTGTTGATGTTGTCATTGAATATTTAACGATATGAATACAACCTGAGTATGTTACCCACCAATGATAGATACCGTTGAAGTCTTGATGTCTAATTCTATTCCACCATAATGAGCTTCCCTCAATTGCAGAGCCAGACTGCAAGCTCTGGTAACTGCAGCTCCAAGACCATGAATAATTACTTCAGGCACCCCATCATTTAATAGTTTTTCACACTTCTTCAGTTGAGCCTTACATTGGGAGAAGGTAAACACTCCGATTATAAAATTTACCTTATCTCTACATAAAATGTATTAAGAATTTATAGAAGTATAAAGATTTATAGTAGAATAAAGATGTTTAAACGTAAGAGAATAATGAACAAGATTGAGGATTGAAACGAAGTTTCGATTCGAAAGAGAACCGACGAAAACAATAGAGAAGGTTAATAGATATAAAAGTTACCTTAAAATTCGTTTTCTTTGTAACAAATATGTCGTTGATTCTTTTACTGGCTGTACCGAACGGCTGCCTCCTTTTAATAACGTAATCGGAAGACAATAACTTTTTACGTTTCGTTGCAGCCGCGTCCAGTTGCTTCGGAAAACTCTCTTCCGACTCGAGACGTCCACGAACATCGGCCATTCTGACAGTTTCTACACGCGTGTTTCTCTCGAATATTTCTCCAACGAAGAAGTGATTCTCGGGGAAATCTTTCCACGATTAAAGTACGAGGTCGTCGGCAAATTATTCATGCGAGGATTTAATGGTAAACGCGACTAATAAAGCGTACAGGATAAGAAAGTGTAACCTAGAAGATTTGAGGCATCGATTGATGGGCGTTTTGAGCTCGATTTAGTTCATCGTACCGGAAAGAAGTGACTCGAGTAAAAACGGAGGAATCAAGCGCAATGAAGGAGTCAGAGGTGGACCCGAAGAATATTATTAAAAGCAGAGAACTGCTCTACAGGCTCATGATAAGGTTACACATTTATTTAACGCGGCGGAAATAATTCCTCCCGAGTTCCACCGGTCAAATCATTTTAACGATTCCCAACTAATGTTTCAGTCAATTATTTTACGATGGACATCAAACCCTGGCCGTACAGTTATCAAATATAATCCAAGCGGAACCTCCATGCCCTCCGTCCGATCGTTTATTGCACCTGATGTTGATAGGCTTGGCCCACGAGCCTGACCGTTCCAAAAAAGACACTACCAATTTGTCCTCGTTCGCATCGACCTTCGACAATACGCTGGGACCTGGTCTAGATTTAGAATTTGAGACAGAAGCTCAAACTCAAGCGCCGGAACCTGCACAATATGAAACTGCCTATGTTACGTCTCACAAAGGGAACTGCAGAGCCGGGGCATTTTCCGCAGATGGTCAGTTGATAGCAACCGGATCTGTGGACGCGTCAATTAAAATTCTCGATGTGGACAGAATGTTGGCAAAATCGGCGCCGGACGAAATGGCACCTGGCGATCAAACAGGTGGTCATCCCGTTATAAGGACATTGTACGATCACTTGGAAGAAGTAACTTGCCTGGAGTTTCATCCAAGGGAGCCGATCCTTGTTTCGGGAAGCAGAGACTTCTCGATCAAGTTGTTCGATTTCAGCAAAGCCAGCGTCAAGAAAGCGTTCAGGACTATCACCGACGCGGATCAGATAAGATGTCTGTCCTTCCATCCAACCGGTGATTTTCTAGTCGTTGGAACTAATCATCCGGTAGTCAGATTGTACGACGTTAATACAGCGCAGTGCTTTGTGTGCAGTATACCGAGCCATCAACACACTGCTGGAATAACTAGCATTAAGTATTCGCCTGATGCGAAAACGTATGCGTCGGCTGGAAAAGATGGTAGCATCAAGTTGTGGGATGGTGTGTCCAATCGATGTATAAATACTTTCGTGAAAGCGCACGACGGCTACGAAGTTTGTTCGGTTACTTTTACGAGGAACGGGAAGGTTTGTAGTCTGTACGATGCAGGGTAATTACTTTCGCGAGCCGATGTAACTAGAACCAGTTTGATTTCTTGTAAAGTATCTTCAGTCCAGAGAACATGATCGATATAACAAATAATACAAAGTTTTATGTCACTATAATAGAAATGAAAATGTCTCTTGACGTAATCACAGCTTCTTTCACTGGTCCCAGTTATGTGATTTGACGCTAGCGAGTTGATATATCGACGGATAAACTTGTAATTATTTTTTGGATTTCAGTATCTGCTATCGTCAGGGAAAGATTCATTGATTAAATTATGGGAACTGTCCACCAGCAGATGTTTGATAGCGTATACAGGTGCCGGAACTACAGGTAAAACTGAAATACGACAAATGAATGTAAACGGTGTACGCCATGAAATAGATCGACTCGTTTTCAATTTCCATTTATATCTACTGTAATTGATCGATGATTTTTGATAGGGAAACAAGAGCACAAAGCTCAAGCTATTTTTAATCACACTGAAGATTACGTGATGTTCCCCGATGAAGCTACGACGTCGCTTTGCGCCTGGAACTCTCGAAACGCATCGCGGAAGCAATTACTCTCCCTGGGTCATAACGGGCCAGTGAGGCTGATCGTTCACTCACCGACCGCTCCGGCATTCTTGACCTGCAGCGACGATTTCAGAGCAAGATTCTGGTTTCGAAGAATGCCGACGCATTAATTCAAACAATCATTTTATATTTTTATACTTCGAAACGGTGTTCGCCGAAGAAAGATTGTTGTACGTAGAATATAATTGTATGTCCACAGGCAAGTAGGAAAATGATCGAGTGTATTCGAAACGAAGAAGGAACATTCGATGGGCTGTGTATCTTTTGTATCTCGTTTATACGATTCTCTGTGTATCTTCGATCGACAAATACGTCATTATAAGAAACCCTGTCAACGAGGTATCGAGGGGGATACCAAGGTACAAGTTAGCTGAGCGAGTTGAGAATAAAGTAAAAAAGTTGCGAAGGAGTAGTTGTAAAGTTTTGAAATGTTCCGCGCGTGCGGCGTCGCTACGCGTCGAACTGCTCGTTCAATCGCGAGGCGGCGCTCTGAACTCCCGCTCTACGTTTGACGATGTGTCACGTGACCCACGCTAACCGCCATCTTTGCTTATCGTATAAACAGTGCCACCGGGCTCACCACGAATTCTTGTTGAGGAACCGCGGTTTTTCCAGTGTTTTTGAGTGATTCAGCCGCGAAGAAATGTCCGAGATCAAGGCAGAGAGCAAGAACGATAACAACATCGAGGATGCGTCGAAGGTAAGCAGACAGAAGCATGAGAAACATCTCCATCAAGCCGAGTTTCCATGCTAAAGCGGCGTGTGCTCCCCTCGTCGACGCGAGGAGATGCTCGTTGTTTCGAGAATTCGTTGGATTGGCGCGTGTTTCACGGACAATATGTTCGCCGGGACGTAATCGAGCGAGCCGCGAACCCGTGGAGGCGGTAGCCGCGGACGGCTTGTTGCGCGTGGCCACAGGTTCGCCGATTTTTCAAAGCTGCGCCGTTTGTCCTTCATCGGCAAAGATGGTGGATGTTTTTTATTTGTAACTGTCGCGACGGTGAGAGAGCCCGCTCGTCGTCGACGCGAGTGTCCGAAGAAAAACGGCGGGAACCGGGCCTCGTCGAGGGGATTACGTGCCATGAGGATTTCGGCGAAAGCTCGAGAACCTTTCTCGGAACCGTGCCCCGAGAGAGGTTGAGATGCTACAAATATACTTATCCACTTGGCAAAATGGCGGGAAACTCAAACAAACTCGGTACGCTCGTTCTCGTGCGGTTCAATGGTCCTTGATAATCTTATCGCGCGTGTAATTATCATCGTGCTTATACGTTTTTCTCGTAGCCCGATGTAATCCTTAAACGGGCGGTCGTTTATCTTCGACTCGTAGATAATTGTTTCGGGCGATGTAACGATTTTCGTTTCGAGCTCGAGTGACGCTATGATGTCGTTTTGCAGGATCATTCCGCGGAGGAGAAACCCAATCCAACGAAAAACAAACGAGGGGGAACGAAAAGACTCTCCACACTCCAAAGGTTGGCCCAGGAAGGAGAACGAGTCACAAAGGTGAATTATCTTCCGTGTCTCTAGTGTTATTTTATAGATTTTCCATCGGTTTACGAAGAAATGCAAAAACGTTGCTAAGGTCCATAGGGGCCAAAGTTTTCACCCCTACGCTTCGTTATTTCCCTCCATTTAGCCTCCCTGTCCTCTGTGCTGCCTACGTGAGCAGCAGAGCACGCGGAGTGGGGATACAGAGGGAACGAACAGGGGCAAAGGGGGAATAGATTGAGGCTCGAAGTGGGGGGACTTCCCGCCAATCGCGTCGCGCCCGCCAATTACGAATGACTGTTCGTATTATAATATCGGCTTTTTGCAGGATTTAAATGCTTCGTCCGTCGGTGAAGTCGAAGGAAGGAGGCGTACACGCAGTTCGGCGCGAGGCCTAACTCCATCGACGCCTGTGCCATCGCCACCAAAAAAAGAGAAGAGGGACACATCGTCGAAAGGCACGGGTCGTGGACGCGGGCGTCCAAAGCGACAAGAGAAAAACAATGAGAACAACACGGACGAGGAAGCGGCCAACAATAAGAGTGAAAAGCACTCCGAGGAGGAATCAATGAAGATGGACGTGGATGAACATAAGGAGGAAACAGCGGAGAAGCTGGCTGAGGGTGACGAGAAGAGCAGCGTGAAAGCAGAAAATAACGAGGTCGCCGAGAAGGCGGTCGATTCCAATTCCAAGGAAGAGAAGATCGCGGAGGAGTCGGAAAATTCAACGGAAGAACCGAAGAGCTCTAGTGTCAGTGAAGAAAAGAAGGAAGAGGACATAAAGGATAGCTCGGATTCGAGTCAAGACGCAACGGATGCGCCGGCGGCGGCAACAACAACGGGAGCACCGCCCGCGTCCTCATCAGAGTCCCAAAATCCCCCTAACGCTACTACCACCGAAGAAAATAAGGAATAACCTCCTTTCGCCTGTTTACCAACTTCATGTAAGCACTTTTTTTTACAATCGTTTCTTTGATTTCCTGATAGCATCGATTCTGTTGATATAAAATAAAATTTCGAGGAGAAGAACGTGAATGTATGGGCGTTGCATTTTTAAATGTAATTTTATAGAGAGAGAGGTACACGTACGTTTAAACACAAGGGGGCTAATTAGCTTTTAGCACTTAATCGCCCTTTAAACGGAATACTAATTGTAATTATAGGCAAACAATTTGGTAATTTGGGCATCTACCGTTACCAGAAAGTTTTATCAGCTTCCCATGCATTCTCAATCTGTTCGAAACGGTGTAGGAGCACGCGGAATATTAAAATACAAATTATTTAATAGTATAAAGTACGAGTAGTGATAAAGTTTGTATAAATTTTTATAAATCCCTAATAACGTCGGTACATGGTCGAAGAGCCAATTGAATCATAGAGAGTATTGTTAAAACGTAATTATATAGCTTGATTAGGAGCAGAAAAAAAAGAACTTTGTTATAAAATGTTGATTTTACTGTAGCAGGTACCAGGGCGGCGCACACATTGGGGTTACAAATCCAGTCCCCTCGTCTGTTCTAACAAATTGACATCTTGCCCGTCGCTATTCTAATCAGCACACGCGAGCGTTATCATTATTATTACTATTGTTATATTTGATGATTTCAGGCTAAAAACATTGCTACCGAAATAAATGATCGCGTAATATACGTTCAGTTAACGTAGTCTATGCTGTTTGCAAGTGTACTCCGGAGAGGAGTAGGCTTGCACTTTTGAGTTTGTATTGCATGAGCTAAGAGTGTAATAAATGAGAAACTCGTCGTGCACTGATTGGTTGACGGGGCGAGGTATAGAGCGTACGTTGTTCATGTACAATGATAATATTATTGTAAAATATATTTAATATGGACTTATATAGACAAGTTGTTTTCAAATCAGAGCTGAGTGCAGAGTCTTTTTATTTGTCTAGCCTCAATTCAGATCTGATGTGGAAGTAGCTGAAATTAATTGGTACATAGCAAATTACTGTAATACCTTGACTTATATAAATAATGACTGAGTGAATATGGAATATATGAGAATTGTAATGCTGAAAAAAAAGGAAATTTCTCTCTTTTTAATGGATGCAGAAATAAAATTTCTGAGAAATGTCTATTGTCTCTTTCCTCGCATAATGTTATGTACGTTAATATTAAATAACTAACTCCGCGGGTTTCTTTCGATATTTTCAGTTTCTTATTTTTATCCGATCAAATGAATTAACATTTCTTAACGAGGTAACGGCTCGTCTCGAACGAAATCGCAGATTGTTGTAAGACGAGAGACATTGTGCATGTGCGTGTAATTTTTTACGATGCCTCGCGGCGGCGATGTGTGCAAGTCATTTCTTTAAGCATTTTACTTTCCTTCTATTCGTTCGTATAATGGTCCAATATTAAATATGTTGATATTATTGTGTATTTGAACGGTTGTGAATGTACAGATAGATTATTATATAATTCAATACACTATAATTAAAAAGGTTCACAGTTCTTAAACGATACACTTGAATCAATGGAATGATAAATCTAATCGACCGGTCGTACAATCTTTGTTTACTTGTATCATCTATCTGTTTATTTCAGAATTAGATAGACTGTCGTAATGGCTTCGACTCGAATTGAGAGAAAAGAACAGCGGATTATCGCGTCGTGGGGAATTATAGGATTTGCCATTCCATGCGTTTTCTTTCTTTTTTTTTCCTGTTCATTTGATCTTCGGTGGCATGTGACGAGGCGGAGCGCAGCTCCTTGTGCGAACGATCGAAATCGAATGCGACACGCGTGTACATAGTTAAAATTTAAGCTTCGTGTGTGGCAATTAATCTTATCTTACGGTGGTAGCGTGAAGGTTTCCAGGCGAATTGTCAACATCGTATTATAGATAAATATAAATAAAGTACATAGCTTAAACGTATGCTTTGCTGATTCAATCAAAATACGATGGAAAAGTCGAGTGACTAGTTGAAGTTTTGTAACGCCACTTTGGAGAACGAACGGTACACTTATTTTATCTAAGCAAATAAAACGATATATTCCTGGGAGAAATAAACAGTCTACTTCTGCTACTCTCGTTCCATATTATTACACAACTGAAACTTATTACTTTTTTGGTGTAATTTCTAAAAAGTTTTTACGTCGCGAATGGCCTTTGTGTGGTTTTTGAATTTTAACTGATATCACGTGCCCGCGCTTTTACAGTTTTAAATGTTCGTAATCGGTGGTACGTAGCAGACTTGTATTTAAATTAGATTTAATAAAATACGATTTACTGTATGTACATGTCTCTTTCGATTCTGCCCACTATCGTTGCCCGTGTAAAACGAAGTGCGAAGGGGCCGCTGTGTTTACCATGCTACATACATACCATCATGCGTGTACTACGTATGTATGTACGTAATACACGAATCTACGCAATATGTTGATATATATAAACAGAACTTGACGTACGCGGTAAGAATCAAACAGTTTCGCATATAAGTTAATGTTGCATGCTGCTGAGTCCTTTACTGGCGGGAATTGTCAAGTATTTTTCAATTGGGACCAGTGCTGGTATAATGGATGGACGTAATAATGAACCGTATACATTTCAAGTGACAATATTACAAAATAACTGCTTAAATGTTTATTTAAATACAACATATAATCATGTCATTTTAAAAATCATATGCTATTTCAGATAGTTTTAACAGATATAAAATGGTTATGGTTACGAATATAACGATTGTAGTAAGATTACGTACTATAGAAAATTACAATCACGGTCGTTATCGAGCATAATCACGACTCGTGAACGTGATTTTGTGATCACTGTGAAAAATAACGGTTAGTGATTTTGAACGCCATCTCTACTACCTATGGACCTGGAGGGCGGTGCCACGGCGTGTACGCTCGAATCCCACGTAATGACCACCTGCTGGTAAATGATTTCTCGCACTTGTTTTACGTTTGTTACTTCATTAATTCTTATGACAACAAGAGATATTGTGGCGATGTAAAACAGAAGCCTTCAATTTTTTATGTGAATTTATTAAAATTTGTGAGTTTTCGAAAGACTGTGATCTTGCGTCAAGCAAGTGGTGCGCTCAGTGAATGAAATTCAGACCTACCTACCTCGATGATCGAAGTTCGATTCTTAAATTGAACGTATTTTTCCTACTATTTATGTAATTTTATTCGAACAACTTTACACTTGCTAATGGTATATCTGAGCAGTAGGCTACTACTAGTAGTATTTGTTAGAAAAAACGAGGACACATTTTCATAAGTAAATGATCAGTTTATTAATACTTAAATACTTTCACTTTCAGAAATATTCAGCGGGCAAGCAGCAGATAAGTATTATCACACAGCTGAAAGATATAGTTTTCATTATTCAATTTTCTTTAATATCGTTTCTTCAGACGAATCTGGCCGCAGTGAAATGTGAAGTTCAAAAAAGTGGAAATGGTCGAGGGAAAAAGGACACATGGTGACTCTACGATCAATGGATATCGTGATAACCGATAACGTCATAAGTGAAAAATCGACTCTTTCGAAACGCAACAATTTGCTTGAAAACAAAGCGTGGTCTGATACGAAAAGGTGAAGTGGCAAACAACAGTAGACCCACGCGAGTTTGCTTTCGGTTGGTCAACTGACGTTGAAACGTTTGTCGCTGACGACTCAAGCGTGACGATGCGTGCTCGAGCGGCGAGAATTCCCCGTTCGTGCAATTATCGGGACAACGCGGCGAGCTACCGTAAATTAATCGTCCTCGCAATTAGACCGACGCGGTGACAGCATTGATTTCGAGATCGAGGCGGGAAACTCGATTAAGGACCACCGGGAAACTGTGCCCGAAACGAATTCGGTAATTGATTTAACGAACGACACGTTCGTTTCTCGAGAAGCTCACATCGATAGAAATGCTACGACTTATTCGATGCAATTATAATGGGTCTCTTTAGCCGAGAACTTTTTTTACGATAAAAATACTAAAACTGAGCATGTGAAAATTATATTCAGAATATTAAAAGCTGCGCTCCGATAGAATTTTACATTCTGCAATTGATTAGCTTCGGAGTGGTGGGAATACGATCGAGTCGACTGAACGCACGTGGCTGGTCTCATGAGTTGAAAATATTTATTTCGTCGTAATTACATGCGCTTAGATTTACAGTTTACTCGAGCGAGTGGTTACGCGTGCGCTAGAGATCGCATGGGTCATTACCGAGTGTTAATTGCGTCGGGGAATGTCGGCCGCAAACCCGCGGTCACGTCCAAATTCCTTTCGCGCTAGATCGATAGCACACCATTCGTTTCCGTTTCTGTTTCATTCCGGCTTACCAATTATGCGGCCTCTCTGCAACGATATCGGCACCGTCGTGTCAAGATCAAACGCAGCGATCCACGGTTTCATTTCATCCACCTACTGCTAAAATAATAATACGGATAAAACCTATCCTCTCTCTGTAGATTTGTACTTGTATATTCACGTCAATTCAGTGGTGAACGCAGTGAAAATAAAATAAACGTTGGATGTCTGGGGGAGGATACAATGTTTAATCAACGCTTTGGTCTAGCATAATGTGAACAACTGTTTTTGGATATGTCGACGCTTCATTTTTGAAATCATGTAAATACATAATGTGTCAGCGATGATATGTGCAGCTACTTCGGTGTTGCCTGTC
Source organism: Ceratina australensis (assembly GCA_004307685.1). NCBI lineage: Eukaryota > Metazoa > Arthropoda > Insecta > Hymenoptera > Apidae > Ceratina > Ceratina australensis. Next base: position 194,011 of record SHCU01000154.1, on the reverse strand, counting down.
CATATTCTTCGCTCCTTCCGCGTCTTCAAAATCTTTATCCTCAGGTCAAACATGGCCGGCGCAGGAAGCTAATTTAAAGTAAATCATGGTTACCTACGCTTCGCTCCGAGGTACCCTCCATTCCTCTTCGATAATCGAATAAATCTCTCGTACCGCGGTACTCGCGGACATATGTACAATGTCTCTACACTTGAATGACTCAGAAGCGAATCGGAAAATCTTAACTCGATGTCTCGCTCATAATCCCTTGCGTCCCGGATCTCTTTTTAGATTCGTAGAGGATTTCGATGCGGTGTATGATACGGGTAGATTCCTTCGTGCGCGCCGGAGAGTAAACGTATATTCAGGGATCCGTTTAGATAGGTACGTATGTACAAAAAACATAAAGGGAAAAACGTAATCGTGGCCACGGCGGTTGGGCTATTTCCCATAGCCCGCTGCACGTTGGTAGGAGGTCTGTCCGTGTGCGAGACACCTAGACCGGGTCTGGCGCAGGTGCCAGCAACTGCATGCTGCTGCTCGAGTGCGCGATCTGCAAACGCATCGATTTTCACGTCAGCTGTTGCGACACGATCGACGATTTTAGTTTTACTCTTTAAACGGGACCCGTATTAATCAACAATCCGGGAAAGATTGATCGCGTTATCACTGCGAATCCCACGGAGCTACGAGAACCTCCTTTTGACGGTCTTAAAATCGACGAGCATCGTAACAGAAATTACATCTAAATTAAGTTGGACGCGAACACGCCACTCTTGTCCCCGTTTTCCAGAGATAAAAGCGCAAGGAATTTAAGAGGTGCACGCCTCGGTCGTGTTCGCCTTCAACTTTGAACAATTAAGCCGGATCGAGGAGGGAAAACGTAGGAGGAGACGGGAGGTCGGAGAGGAAATACGAATTTACCTGCTGCTTCGGCTGCTTGTACGACTTCCTCGCGTACACCTTCAGTACTCTGCAGTTGCACGCGACGGACAACGCCACGGCTAACCCCTGCGTCCAGCCATGAAACAAGACGCGTTTCGATAAATTCGTGATGAGTTTACAAAAACGGTGGCAACTATTCTTTGCGATTTTTTAATTTCGAGATAATCGTGCAGGACGCCGAGAAGGTTGTCAGGGTGAAGTGAAATAATCTCAAGATCGAGTAAACCTGTTTCACGTAGCCCTTCCTTACGAGACGCGTTACCCATAACCTGCAGTTTCTCGCTAAAAGTGTCATCGCGTCACCGGCTAGTAATTACGCGACATGACGGGAGATTGCGAATGAAATCCCGATGATTGTCTCACGGAACTTTTTCTTGCAACTGAAATTTGTCGAACGACTGGACGAATCGCGGGAGGGACCCGCGGGTAATCGTACGTACGCGTTGCCCACGCGTCTCGGAAGAGCAATAAAACAGCGAAAAAACAAAGATCGGGTGGAAAAGTTTGTTAGGAGAAGAAGAGCCGCTGTATATTTCCTACGACAGGGCTCAAGGGGTCGTCCGCTCGAATAACTTTATTGTTCGCCGAAGTATCCGATAGCTATCTTCTTTCCCGTTACCTTCGATTTCTCGATAGATTCGCCAGAACTTTCGACGAACTTAATATTTCAATCCCAATTACTTTTGTTACGAGTTCGCTTGTTAAAGACGCATCGTTCTGTCGGGGAATGAGCCTTTAAATAAAAATAACGGCGTATTAGAATTTTAACAGTTACCAAACAGCTGTGGATTTTATAGATTCATTGGCAAAAGAATATGCACAAAATATATACAAAAGTATAAAAAATATATAAATATATATAAAATAATGAATATATACGAAAGAATAAAAAATGAAAGCATGCCAAACATGTTGATTAAATATTTTTCGCTTATCGGGCTTGAAAAATGAAGGCATATAATCGAAGCGCGTGAACTCATATTTCTGGCCAATTTAGTGGGTAACATTATTATCGCGCAGCTAATCCCAGGTCTATCCGTTTAATCATTTTTATACTCTTCGGATTTCGTTTTTTTCCGGATAAAAAATTTGATTGCCAGACCGAGGCGAGATTTGGTTCGTTATGAAAATTTTACTGTCCTCCCTTTACGAGCGTTCCTCGAGGCTTCTTTGCGCTCTTAACCCGGGAACGGAAACGGCAATAGCAATAGCAATGGCAAAAGCGGCGTCGACTGTGTAACCAGGCTCTTTCCAACATGAGTTTCAAGTAGAAGCATCTGCTTCGTTTCGTATGAATAATTCGCTTTCGTTATGGTACAGATGTTTCGCGTTTGCCAAGCGTTTGCCCTCGAGTCCGTCCCGCTCCAATTTTCAACCATCTTTCTTCGATGCTTAAAAGCATTCTCTCTGACAAATTGCCTTAAGTAAACGCGCTTCGAGCCGCGTTACCCCGGATGTTTTCATTCCCAAGGTAACGGGAATCTTTCACGACTGCCACCTAAAATCCCCGACCGACTTACTAACAAACAATTCTTAAATCTGGATCATCTAAATAAAAGAAGGATAAAAAGAAGTGTAACCAAATGTATGAGAAAAATCTCAGTAAATCAAAAGCATGTTAAATAATATTTTCTAGAAGACGTTTAAGGATCCTTCCATTGCTAACAATTTCTGAATCTGGATTATCTGAAAAGAAAAGGTTAAAGCGAAGTGTAAACAAATGGACGAGCAAAATCCTTTAACACGAGAACTACGGTAAAGAATGCTCCCTCGAAGCCGTTTACGATCGGTGGAAAGTTGGGAGCTTCCCGTTCGGAGAACGAGGTCTCGCGGCAGCAGTTTATCGCGCCCTCAGTTTCGAAACATTCGATTGGTTCCGTTCCGCCCGATCTACACCTCCTCGCCATATGAATCAACGATCTCGATAGAACGAAAGTCAAACAGTCGGATCGGTTTTCGCGCGTGGGTAAAACCGAGCCAGAGCCGCGGGAATACCTTTTCCCCTCGCTACAACGAGTTCCACAGTTATCTCTTTGAACTTTATCGTTTTTTCGCGCGGCGTTAACAACAAACTCCGGCGGTGTACGTGCTTTCTTCAACTTGGAATTGACTTTGAAACTAACGCGGAACGCGTTTCCAGAATGCTCTTTTCGAAATTTTCCACGTGAATTTAGTTAGCAAACTTGATACATATTTCGCGAGCCACCACGAGATGGGATGAACTCGTTGGGGTACTGTTTTCATTTAATTTTTTACCTGCAGGGAATGGCCGGTGCAGAACACGGCCCAGAGGAACGGGACTTTCCATACCCTGGAAGCGACGCCGCAGCCAGCGATCAGGCCCACTATCACGCAAACTTTTAAAAATAAGAACATCTGCAACGCTCTTCTCCTCTTCATCTTTTCCCGTTGTTTGATCTCCAGCTGCATGCTGCAAGTGTACCTGCGAACAATATTTCATGACTCATTTACAATGACAATGTAACATTCGAATAGTCAACGAGCATCTTGCAATAAACTTTTCCATCTTTTTTTACTTTGACTATCGACGTACATACAAAATTTGTAAATCTATTTGTTAGCTACAACTAAACAATTTTTTTGTAGTTGGCATAATTCACGAGTGAAATTTGTGAGGAATCTTTAACATTGTCTTTTCATCTAGAAGCAAATAGCAAATAAGGTCTCGTAAAAATGTTATATCTGGTTCTATTCCACCCGGATTTTGAAGGATCTGTTTAAGTGCCTCTCAACTTACATCATATCTACCCTACTTTCTGTAGAATCTACTTGGGGGTATTTTTGAAATTGCACGTATGAAAAATTGTATTAAATGTCAACCCATCAAGGAGTTAAATGTTTAACGAGAGAAACTTAATCGCATTAAGGCTGATACGATTTGCGCGCTTGAAACGTTAATTCGGAAATCCATACGGATTGTCCTACCGCGGGGGATACTCGTTCGGAGATCAATAGTAAATCAGCTTGGAACCCGGCGTGTTTCACCGTATTATAAACGCGAGACTCGATGGGAATCGAACGAGCGGACCGTAAACTGTAACGCACGCTCTCCTTTATCTCTCGAACGTTCGTCGTTTGTTTCGAGGCGAGTAATAAATCAAGCCGATCTCGGGGTACGTACCTGGACACGATTGCAGCTTTAATTAGATAATAGAACGCGGCAAGAAACAGCAGAACCACCGGCAGACCGTATGCGTATATCGTTGCCTTTGTTCCTAGAAACCTGCGACAAGTAGAGACTTCTATTCTTCCATTTAATCGTTAGTGGAGAGCTTTCGTAACGAAGTAGCAGCAAATAAAGAATGTATAATATAAACATCAATATCAGAAGTACTGTGTGTCATAAAATTCTGGTCCTGTATAGAGCCACATAACAAATACTGGGTAAACGATGAAACCAGAATATGTAAGATATGTGCGAGGGATAGGGAGCATTGAGTCACTGGCCAGAGGATTGCAGTGGTTTAGAAAGTGGGGTGTTCTGATGTTGTGTCCCGTTTAATTTGATGCGACGTAATAGACTGGTTTACTACAAATCAGAAAAACGAGGGAACGACAGAGCTCGTGAGCTAATAAAATGTAAACGAGGAAGAAGAGTAATACCAGCAATTGTACGGCGTGAGATCGGAGGTGTTCCAGATGTCGTTGGCCTCGTGTATCTGTAGAAGAACCGCGACTGCCAGGTTAACGAAAGGAGCACCCCAGGCGAAGAGGCTGTACTTGAGGTAGGTCGGTGGATCGTCGCGGCGCGGGATCGAGGCGACGGTCGCGTAAAGATGATGGCACATTGCGGCCAGCCAACAAACCACCGTCACGCGGAGATATTGCAGGCTCAACCCCAGGGAAATGCATAACTCCAAGTCCTGCGAACATTCAAACGTACGCACCTCTGTACAATATGCACGTACACTTGTTGCCATCGCGACTTCCATTCTTCCCGACTCGCGACAAACCTCGAAATTTACATTTGTCTTATCATTCGTCGACAACAACTGTTAAAATTGCATCGCTCTGTTTTTATCTAAGGACTCGTACAATCACAGTGTAGCAAGTGACCTAGTTTTTGTTGACGTACAAATTTCGGCTCAGCAACTTTTTCTCTATCATTTTACATGTATTCATAAGCTAGTCAGCAGAAATTAGCAGGCTCGCCTTATGCACGTAGACATTTTCGAGGATTGTAGTTGGAATCTGGTTTAAATTTCGAGTATATTCGTTAACAAATTACGATGTTAATGTCCCCATGTTTATTAATACGTTTCCTCATGAATTATGCAGGGGACCATTTTTAAAGTATTTCGTCTGGAAAATCAGACAGAGGTTGGCCTGCATCACAACGGAGTGGATAAATGTTGCTGAAACAAGGAAAGTCTCACCTCCCGAGTCCTTCCTCGTAAATAATGCATATTCCCCTGACAAAGTTTTCAGTTTTACACGGACAACTTCGGGGATTTATATCACCCGTTACCAGTTTTCGAAAATCTTTCTACCTCGACTGCATCTAAAATTTCCGTACAATATCTCTCTTAACACGAACTACTTGTGATTGATTCGACGAAACGTTAATCAATAAATATTATATTATCCGATTACTTTCTAACAATCTCGCATAGTTGGAGAGATTGGAGCATTGTTTCCCGATCGACCACCGAAGTTCGCAAGAAATGGACTAACTTGAAAACTTATACGACCTGGCAAAATGTTGAACGGCTTCGAGGGGCATGGAAAATTCATATAATGGTCGAAATCTCTCGACGACAATTCCAACCGCAGACACGGTTGACGGAAAGTTTGCAATAAAACGGTTTTTTTTCTCTCTTCGAGACACACGAGCCCCGTTGACTTTGAAAATTATGCTGCATTGCAGGTGCCCACAGCTTCCACCCGTCGCTATTTTCGTGAGACTATCCGAATTTCGATGGCTGTTTACTCGGCTCGATTTTTTATTTCGACGAAATATTGGTCGACGAAATATTACGGAGCTTTTATTTAGGAGATGGAATCTTGTAAAACTGGCTACTAATCGCGTGGGACATCGAGTGCAAATAAGCGGCATAATCAAGTGTTTCACCGTTGAGCTATCGGATTTTTGCGATAACGACGCAGTTAGGATCGTTATCGCGAGGGTAACTGGAACGTTAAGCTATGGGTAGGATCCCCGGGGGGGATTTAAATCGTTTAGCTAATTTAATCGTTTGGCCCAATTTCGCGTGTAACGATCGCATTACGAATGAAAGATGCCGCGTGGCAGGTATTAAACGTAAGTGACCATACGTTTAAAAAGCAGGAAGCAGTACCGGGGTAAATGCATGAACGAGTGGTAAAATGAGAGGAAAAAAACGACGGGTTGCGAAGTTACGAGGTGCGGAACCAGTGATATAGATCCATTAAAATCCTCGACGCTGCGTTTACCCAACCCTTATCTTGGTATTCCGGCTACATCCGTTGCCTGACCTCGTAAAATGCTCTTAATGCACCAAACTAACGTTACGTTTGCTCGGAAGTCAAACAGATCAATACACTTTTTGTTCCGTTCCTTATATTAACTTCAACAACTATTTAACAGCGTTGTAAAATTTGTAAAAGTTTGTAGCAAACGTTATTAAAATTTTCAATGCTTCCTCGTTGTTTCTATGTAAGTACTCGCGCAACCTTAATTTTCCCCCGACTCATGCATTTTTTAAAACAACGATCATTGTTTCATTAGAAGTCTCATTGAAAATGTACGACTCGTGAAATCTCGGAGTCACGTTCGGTGAAGGAATTAAAAGCGAGGAAATTTATTTTCCTTGACCAGAGAAAACAATAGCCGGCTGAGGTCGCACGTGGGTTATCTTCCCCGGTTCGAATGCGGTTTAATTACAGTACGCAAAACTCTAATTATTCTTTGTAACTCACGGGTCACGCGATGGTCCGAGTTTTTTAATCAACTCACCCGTTTCCGATTCGAGGATTATCCGTTGCTGCGATGTCAAAGAAAAAATTCTGTTTCCCGCGGAGGCCACGATTAAGCCTTTCAATTTTCATTTACCTCCGCTGATGCGAGAATTGGTTTCACCGACGTCGAGTACATGTACATAAGTACACCGCGGGTTTTGCGGATTAACAGAAAATTAACAGAAAAATTCTGTCGATACGAAGACTGAATATGACGTGCAAAATCGCGCAGAATATTCTAAGCACGATATACATGTATATTATATATCGGCGAGTCGTCCTGGCAGAGGTAAATTTCGAAATTAATAATCTTGGGTATGTACGATGAAACTTGCGACGTTAACTTATCGGCTAATGTTCGGATAATGAAACCCGGTGCTCGTGAGAATTGGCGGGAACGGCGTAGTCCGATTACGAGATGTTTGCACATAACTCAGGACAAAACTAGGAATGGGACGCGAACTTCACCATAATCTGGTGCTTCGTCTCACTTTGCTAATTGTAGCATTGGAATTATCCTAAGGACTGGCTAACATCGAATACTTTGCATTGCTACCACGCTCAATTTGCTCGAGCATCATCATACTTACTAAATGGGACAAAACGTGTTCAGACGTTTCCTTTCGTCTCTGATTTAGAGAGGAATTGAGATTGTATGGGACGCACGTGGCCAAGATGCTACCTGAATCGAAATGAGGAATGCTTTATTTTGCGTAAAAATCCGCAGTAACAAATTACTTAAGCCGCGTTGGATGTAATCCAACGCCGAAGAAAATCGCACTCGAGAGTTGCTCTAACTCGAGTCAAGTTCTTCCTGCTGGAGAGATCTCGAGGCAAGCGGTAATTCCCGCGTTTGCTTCGAATTAAATTCAACGAATTTCGTTCTCGCCGACTTCTAGTTAAACTCGACTTTTGGCTCGGCTCTCAATTGGATCCGCGAAGAATGGAGATTTTCCACAGCCGTCGTGAGCGAGACATAACGGACGGAGAGATAGAATAGCTCTGTACGTGAAGGTAAATATAGAAAAATAGGTGTTGGAAGGGAATAGTAATATTCCTCGACGAGCTGAATCGAGCTTTTTAAATCGAGTGCCAAATGCTTTAAGAAGTTTTTTATCCCTTCAACAATTTATATCGACTTCCAAGATATAAAGAGAATCATTCGAGAGACTCTTCTTATTCACCAATTTAGCATATGACAAAGTTCCTTTAATTGAGATGCGATTATTTTAAGCCTACTTTGCAATGGTCAAATGAACAAAATTCTTCTGTAAAAAATAAATAAAGTCTACACTGAATATCGTTCAAATGTCAAAAATATAAGTACAATATACTAATGTACAAAAGACGTCGGTAAGCTTGATGTTAGCCAGACACGCGATATTGAGTATACCATGGGAGTATCTCCTCGCTACTTAAGTACACGGGCCAAGCCTTTCAAAACGTATCAGTAAACTACTTCCTTGGCGACAAAGGCCTCGTATCGCTGTCAATCCAAGGGACAACGCCTAACCACGCCTTTAATTTGAACGAAACGAATCGTGCCTTCGATTCCAGCTATAGCGTTATACAAGAGACAATAATAGAACATTGAAATTTTAAGTAATTAGAAATTATACCAATGCAGCTAGTACACTATTGTATGAGTAAATTAGCAAGAGAATTTTCGGTGCGATCCGACAGATTTTGAATGTATATAAGCTACGGATCGCTAGAACAATCAAGTTTGCTGCTGCAGACGGTTCTTTGTTCTTCGTACCGCTTTACACTTTGTGCCGGAGTTCCAGTGGACGCTTTGGCGGAAGCATACAGTTGCTCTAACAATAACCGAATCGGCACGTAAGCGCTGTTTAGGTCCAGCCATTTATTTTCCAAAAACCGAAACCGTGATCTCTCGCAGTCGGGTACTAATATCTCATATCAAAAAGCTCGAACGAACTATCTGTATTTTTTTTTATTATTTTACTCTGTAACTGGTATGGTTATTTCCTACGAGTTTCGGTATACGCTACTAGAAATAGCCAGCTGTTTTCCATGAAACCGTGATCCAGCGTTTAGCAATATGTCGTATCAAAAAGTTTCAACGAATTACCTTTATTTTTTTTTATTATTTAATCTATACTTGATGTGATTGCTCCCTGAGAATTTCAGTACGTATTACTGTTCGAAACAGTCAGCTGATATCCGCGCACAAAAATCGTGACCTAACGATATTTCACGTAAAAAAGTTCGAACAATATTTTATTTTTTTCTCGTTTCAATCCGTAGCTGTTATCGTTGTTTCCTCAGATTAAGAGAATTTATTGCGTCGGACATCCCGAGCAGATGTTTCTAACGCTATTTCTCTCAGGGGATAAAAAATTTGGTTGTCGAGAGTCGAGAGGAAGAAGCGTAGGTCAAGCGTGGGGTAATTGCGGGGAAAACGCGAAGATTGAGAAAAGAGAGGAGAGACCGGGCCGTTGAAACCCGGGCAAACCACCCCGCAACACGTACGACTCCTCTAATGACGCGGGCATGTTTTTTCTGGCCAGAGGGTGGGAGGAAGAGGGCTCGAGAGCAGTTGTTTCTGGCAGAAACCGCTTGTCCTTTGCGCCGGCGTTTTCACCACGGCAACCGAGAGGAGCCGCACGCGCGCGTCAGCACAGAATTCTCCCTGGCTATTGTTCGGCTATCGCCGCGATGATTCCACTCCGCCGCACCCGCCGGCAACCACCGTTTCGAAATTTTCCTCCCTCCGTACGCCGCGCGAAGGTTGCAACGAATCTTTCGCGCAAACCCTCGTCTCGCTTTCCACCGTCGGGGAAAAAAGCTTCGTTAACGCGGTCCGATAATCCGTCACTCTGATTTTTTGTAGGAAAACTCGGTGAATGCGTGCTAATTAGTCAGACGTGCATCGGCCAGCGACAGGAACCACCGCTTCGCGACAGTTTTCAGGAATCCCGAAAGCGATTTGATGTCCCGAAAGAAAATGATATTCGATTGTTTCGTAGAGTTCGACTCACTTGGACTCCACCCACTCCAACGATGAAGAGCAGTTGTACCATGAAGAGGGCCGCCAAGAGGTTCATGAGGGTCGTGCCTGCCAGGCTCCTCAGGTCCGAGAATAAACTGAAACATAAAAGGAATTTCCGATCAGAATCGTTGATAAATATAAACGGGCAATAGATAAAAGTGTTATCTATTTGTACAGATACCTCAATTATGATTTCGGGCTATCTTCGGCGAGTATAACTGGAAGGCTTGCCACGTTTCCTGAGTATACTTAACAAAGGTGATCCGAAATTCATTGAGGTCATTGTTTGATACTTTGAAAATGTGGCGTGTACACGAAGGGCCAAATAGCATTACGCATAGAAACACCTTTCACGTTGAAACCATTGTTTAAAACCATGTTTGAAACGCCATTGTTGAAAGTCCTCCTTCCACGTGATTACTTGAAATGAAATCAAAGCCTGTCATTTCATTTGATCAAGTGTAGGAGTGAATGACGATAAATCCGAGGCTCCGTTAGTCGGTTATAAAAGGCGATACTGTCTTTGATACTGTCTCCTGCATCAAATAACTAACGTCTATACATACGTAGTATGTATTTTCCATGATATCGAATGAAATGTCTCACGCCCTCCCGGATCCATACAAACAATTTGCATTCCCTCAGAAAGCTGGCGAACAAAGAACACCGAGAATTCTATTCGTGTCAAAGAAACACTTACTGTTTATTCGGTTCGCGTGGGACATTGAGGGGACACGTTCACGGAAGAAAGACGAATGAAACGGGTTGGGAAAGCGCGAGAATGTATGCTGCACGTACACGCGGCCGCGTATAACGTATGTATCACGCGATAGGGGTAGGAGAAGTGGGAGTTCGAAGGGAATTCACGGGAATGACTGTGCACGAATAATTCCTCGGGCGTGAATAATTCATAAATCAAACACGCTCGAGGCTGGTCAAGGTAAAACTGTCCCTACCGGTCGCATATACATCTTTTTCCGTTTGATGGACATTCCAGGCAACGGGCCAAACCATTTTATGAAATATTATCATCTCTTTTCACTAAAAATCCTATGGGTAGAACAACGAAACGTTTGCCCCGACTTCAAATTCCGGGTTGCGCTACCCTATGAATATTAACATTGCATATAATGCACAAAATTATAATGTCACAGGGCTTCAATTATAAAAATAATCTCCGTCGAAAATTGGTTATAAGAGAGATTTAACATTTGATCGTTTAACGCCTGTCACGGTACACGCGAACCATGTAATAATTTGTAAGCATAATAACGAACAGGATTAAATTGCGCAACAATGAATACGTGTAAATTCTATTTAAACAAAGGAACCTGAACAATTATACAAAAATATGAAGTTCTGTCATTTTTGTACCTATATGTACACTTCCATAAATGAAATGAGTATTTTGGCATTTAAACTAAGAATTCAAGACGTTTTCAATGTCTCTCCAAAATTTCTAAACTTTGCATAGTGTTCTATTGATGTAACATCTAACAATTGTTAGAGTTCCAATGATTTGTCATTGTTTTTACGTGAGGGCTTTACAACCTTACGTTGAATTCTATCCGACGTTGGTACACGACGCGAGGGAAGTAACGAGCGGCTTGGATTATTGGCAATTTTGGTGAGGCGGAATGGAACCGAGGAACTCGTTAGCGCAAGGAGTTTCGCAATATTGGCTGTGAATGATACAGATCGATTCTGATCGGTCGAGCAATTCAACATCAGCCCATCCGTGTCCATTCGTACATACAAACGTCGTGCCCGTGGTTGAACCTTTAAGTCCGAGGTTTGACTCCATTCGACGGATATATCAACGATTACATAGACTGGATCGGACACGAGTAAATCGACTTTTAAATAATAGAAATTCATCTTAACCGTAGCTTACACGTTCGGCTTTCAACAGACATTTTATCGATGATTGAATTGCTGGTAGAAATCGGTACAGAAATTTTCTAAGAACCGAGAATTTTTAGCAGAATAATTTTGTAGAGTACACCTGGTAACTCGAACAGATTAAATGGATTAAATTACTTATACGTTGTGCGGTCCGCGCGTATTTCTATAATTTCGTTCATGATATTACATACATGTTTCTACAGTTGCATTAAATCGACAGTTCTTAGTCTTTCTTTCCCAACTCGCCGTATTGAGTCGAAGCACTCGTAAGAAGACGTACGTAAAATATTTTATACAAGAAATCACGAAAGCAATTTAAATATGAAGTACACGACTCGAAGAAAGTTCTTCCTTACTGCAATTGGAATTCATTTAAATGTTCAGATCGTGCAAAGAAGTGTACGATAGAGAAAAGTTCGTTTAAAACGGTCTCCGAAGTGTCGGAATAAACTAATTGAGTCGGCGCGAATTAAAAGTCCCTCGTGTTATCGCGACGAGGAGTTTTAAACGTGAGTTTCAAGCAGTTTTTCCGAGCTGACTTCATTAATTCATCAGCGTGATCGAGACCTGCTCATCGAACGAGGGTCAGTTCTCGCAGTTATTTATCCGAGCTTACTTGAATTATTATTACTATTATACGAATTCCGATATCAATTACAAATTAAACGACCTATCATACGATGTAATAGCCTCGTAAAAAGTTCAGGTGAAAGAACACAGTGTGCCGAGTACATGTTGACGCGATACGTCTCTGTCATCTATTCGATTTATCTTCGATACACAACAGGGATCGAACCGGGTAATAAAGAATAATTTGATGCTCTCCGATCGGTGAGAATTCGCAAGGGGGACGAGAACCTGTCCACTTGGACGTTACGTTCGAACCTTTTCCAGTTTGGATGGTTATCGAACTGTGGACTGTGGACTCGCAATATCCGGCGAAGAAGGACCCGACAGGGGAAAATATAAGGGGAAAAACCTGGGAATGCCACTTTCGCTTGTGCTCCAGATCGATTTTATTGAAATTGCGATCCGGCCTAGCAATCTTGCATTATCGTGGGACAGAGGCTGCCTTCGCGCACCGAAATTATAGCGTACGGTGAAATGAATTCTTTAGGTCAGAGAAGAAACTGTTATAACAATATCAATAATGACTTTAGAGTAGGTGCGTATCGTTCATGAAGTCACGCGTTAAGGTCTTCAAATTCTGAAAATATGCCATACAACAGACGTGTTCTGTTGATGCTTTTATGATTCCACGTGTTCGCTTATCTCTCACGAATTATCAAGAGGACTGAGTAATACCTCGGGCGGCACGATCTCATCTGGACCGTTTATTTCATCTAACTTTTCCGCACGCGGTTTCGGAACGAGGGCGAGTTTAAAACAGTGCCTCGTTATTTTCATAGGAATAATAAATTGCTTTAGCGTGACTCGGTTGAGGGAAGACGAGGCTTTTAATCGTTTTATTCGTTGGGTCGGGATGAATGCGGAGAAAAATGTACGCTTCAATGTCGCTGAATCTTGAAGCGTACACGAGCGCATATTTCTCTGTCAGGGTTTCCTCGCGATAACGAGCTGCCAGTGTAAATTATACTTTACCCCGAGTAGAATAAATCCGCGTAAAGGCACGAGCCACAAGTGGTTCCGCGAATATTATTAACCGCCGTCCCAATTCGGACCTCTAATTATTCTTAATTCCTAACCGGTAAGAAATGAACCATGGTGGATTCCCTTTGAAAATTCGCGTCTGTATTTTTAACTCGCGTTTCGCGTGACGGTTTATTCAAAATAAACTGAAATATTGAATCGAAAATAAATACGATTCGTATTACTTTTACAATCGTGGACATATTTGTTTTCGCATCGAATAACACCCTGACAAAGGGTGAAGGATATGTGAAAATAATGATCGCGGAGATCAAATAAATACATATACTCGAATATATTTGAAAGGCGCGATCCATTTTCGGAATGCATTTAGTAAATCCTTGAAAGCTGATTAACGACTAGTTTCCCGTGTAGAGCTACGCATTTAAAATTGGATTCAAAAACGTCCGAAACTTTCGTCCCATTAAATACGAAGCGAGCCGAGAGACGTCGAGTTAATCCTAACGATGGTTGCGTCGATACCGATTAATTTTGAATATTTCTTATTACGTATAAGATTACTTTTACCAAATGCATGAGCCAGATAAACGAGTTCGTTTCCACGGTACGTGTGTATGAGATGTCAGGGAAATATAAATTATCCGACGGCTTTCCGACCGGTTCCAGGCCATGAAGCACGGTCCGTGAGCTTTTGAGATTCAAGCGAGCGCGGTCAACCCGGCTCTCCCCTTTTTACAGTTATCGTTCCGCGTTCGTACCACGTTGTTCTTTTATGCCACACTCCGGACCCGAGTAGTTCCGTACCTCTCGCCTCGTTCGCGCTCTCGTTCACCTGTCCTTCCCAGAGCTTATCGCTATTCCATTCGCGGACCTTTAATTGCCCTCTTTGTCCCGTTACCGACACGGTCACACGCGAGTCCGAACCCNGATTTCAACGGTTTCTTACACTCCTCCTGGTTACAATCGGGCTCCCGTGGAAATGCAGGTCAGTCGTTTTAAAGTGCTGTACCAGAAGATCTGTAATTCGTTGAGACAGGAAAGGTAATGTGATTGTATGGTACTTTACTATACGTATGTACATACATACATACAATGCCCCGAGTTTTGTTCACAAATTCTACCGGTTTATTTTTTCGTCGTTTCAAGAGTATATTGAGAAATCATTTATTTGAACGTAGCCTTTCACAGATTTATAAAACTCGTGAAACGGATTCCTTTAAACGTAAACCTGGCACGGTCTTATAGGTTCGCAGCGATGGCCAGAATTAATTGAGAGACGGAATTCGTGGCGTTTGAAAAAATTAATTAGTTTCTTCTGTGAGTCCCTTTCGCCGCCGCTATTAATCGTGAAAAGAAGATGGATCCTGAATCGCACGGCGCGGACTTGCGGCTCTATTGTCCCGCGCGACCGGTGTAATAAAGGGTCGAAACGTGGTCCAGATTTTCAACGAATCACAATTACAGCTCGCTCTCATTTTTACATCCCTTTATTTTCGTGAAAAGTGCCATTTTTATGCTGCATTTTCTTTCCAATTTAACGTTCGTTACCTGAAAGAGTAATCATTCCAAAGCTACAGTATGTAGCGAGTACCTGCATTCAGTTTAATGGCCCTCTTATCGTTTCGCAGAGTCCGTCGAAAAAATCCGCGTGAAAATACGATAGTTTTGCCCTTCCAACACTTGATGAATTATTTATTGCGTTTTTTTATTACAATTATTTTCAACTTAATTTCTCGTGCAATTCGTTCACGGTCGTACCAATAATGGGATACCCTCTACGTTCTAACACTTTGCTTGCATCTTTTCTGTGTGAACATCAATTTTGATGGAAAAGGAATTTAATGAACAGGTTCCCGTCGAACGATCGATAGATCGAACTTATCTTTCAGCGGTTTAATTACCTCGGTATCTCCGAGGACAGTCTCCCATCGAAATTAGCTCGTTTTTCTTTCGCCTCGGCTCAAAGAGATTCTAACGAAGAGATGGAAAGAACGAACCCAATTATTCGGTCGTTAACGAACCGAAGTTCCTCGATCGAAGAAGGAATTTCGATACCGGTATATGTTAGGATAGATTTTCTCAGGAGTTTGTTCGAAGCAGCCAAACAAAAGACGCATCTGGGCAATCCCTTCTACAATTCCTTCCCTCTGGTACCGTTGAAACTTCCAATGAATTATTCACAAGCCGAACGAGAAATCGCCGATGGAGTTTTAGGAAGATCAACCCCTTCGGAAACCTTCCGACAGACTTGGCCTGCTTCGGTCACGTTGCTTCCTGTTCGTTAGCCAGCTCCTCTTCCACCAAACGTCTGCTTCAAAAATAGCTGGCCAATTCAATTCTGGAAATTGTTGCTTTCACGTTCGAACACGTTACCCAAACTACGGTTACGCTTATAAATGACCATCGCGTTACCTCTAGTCGTAAAAGTGATAAAACCTTTATTGCTCTCAATGTACGCGCCACAAATAACAACATGAGCCAACAATTCTGTTAAGTTATCTAGGTACAACCACCGTAGATTTAGCCGGAGCGAATATTTTTGTTGTATTTCAGAAAAAGGAAAACTCCGATCCGCTCGTCGCGTGTAATAAATTTTTAGTGGAAAAAATTCACCCTTCGCGATATTTTTCGTATGCTATTTCAAACACGTTCTATTTGCGAAATCCGACTGTGTGCGCCATAGCATATCGACAAGCCGAACGTCGCGTCGCGTCGATTCGAATTCCGTACGGATATGACTTCCGTATCGGAGGAATTTTAATAAACAGAGTACAGATCGATACTTACCAATTCATCCGGCTTCGTAAACCGCGCGCTCGTATTTCAACCCGCCGATTCTTCTGGCCCCCCCTTTCAGCGGCTACAAGATTTATCCTTTGAACGCGGGCCGTCGCGGTTATCGTTAACAGGAAATCAAACGGTCGGGTACCGAAGGGTACGCCGGAGATACGGTGGAAATTTTGTGGGCTGTTAATGAAGAGATCTGAACCGTGAACGAGCAAAGTTTTCGAAAACGAGTTGGTTTAAAGATCGGATGAGCTCCCGGGTCGAAGATTTAATAAGGAATCACGATGGTGGCTGGCTCGATAACGGCCAGGCCAGGGGGAAAAAGAGTACAAGGAAACCGCATTTCTAGCTTTCGCGAAACTTTCTCCTTAAATAAGCTTCCTTCCTCCTATTCTGGAATTCAATTTTGTTACTTTTCCTTTCTCTCGTCCGCAAACACCGCTGATCTCTTTCCGCCGAACTTTTCTACCGTCGCTCGAGTAACTCGAGGCCGAGGGTATTGAAAGCTTGGGAAACAGACAACTAACAATTTTCCGTGCGCCGGCTATTAGAAACCACGTTTATCCTTTCCCAACTACAAACCTGATAGGAAATTAAGTCCCCAGTTAATCCAGGGTTAGATAAATAAATGAGAACCATTGGATTTCTTAGAAAATACTAGTTAAAAGTTTAAAAAATATTTCGAATTGTATTGCAATCTTTCTTCGCAAACGTTTCAAAAATGAGGAAAACCATATGCTAGAATTTGTACGTCAAAAATGTTACCTGAGTCAAACGAAAACGTTAAGGTACGTGACAGAATGGTTCTATCCAATATTTGAAACGATATACTTTGGTGAAAATACGATATTTATAAAGTAGTGAAGTTTAGAAAATTTTCTAGCACAAATTGTTCAAACAATAGTTCAAACGAAATAAAAATAAAACAAAATTGTTCAAACAATTTTCTAAACTCTACTACCTTTTTAATATTGTATTTTCGTCAAAGTTTATCGTTTCAAGAACCATCCTGTCATGTACCTTAAACTTTTATCAGAAACTTCACGACTCGTACGATCAAAAAAAAAAATTTAGATATGATTTTTAATATTTTTCTGTGATTCGAATACGCCATTGGGAATCAATGATCAGACAGAGAAATTATTCATATGTACGCATAACGAAACTCCTTATAAATTCGCGGATCGCAGTGTAAATAAATCGTGAAAAGTGTGCCCGATCGAAACCTCTAAATAAATGGTTAATTCCTGGCTATCGCCGAGAATGAATACGCAATCATCGGCTCGCAATCAGTATTAACGAATTTTCGCTACGGAACGAAACATTCGGATTCAAAGCGAGGAATTATCGACGAGCCTTTTGTGCATCTCGTTTATTTCTGATTCGCCGCCGTTATCGCGCCCCGGCGTTTCACAGCCTCGCACGCGAGCGGTTACGAATAAAACCCCGGCGTCGCGTTGTCTCGTGAAAAGGGAGAGTTTCCATTCACGTCGGGCAAAAGTTTAGCCGTAAGCGCATAGACGAGCGTGACAACGACGCTGGAAATGGAACAATTCCAATGGCCGAGGGGAGTTACAGGTTCGTTTCGTTCCTTCCCGAGATGAGCTCTTCGTTATCCGGCCCGCACCCTCGCCTGATAATTTCCTCCCTTCCTCTAAGAATTTCTGCCCGCGTTATTAGGTCGTTTCATGAATCTCTTTTTTTTTATATTATCGATTTTCGATAACGCGCTGCTCCCTACTTGTCAAAACTAGGTTGTTTTTTAATTGCTTCTTTTGTTAATTGCCGTCTAACCTTTGACAGCTTCCTCGTTCGCAGCGAGGGGAATAAACATGTTTAAACGGACGTGCAAATTTATTTTGGAAACGAGAGGGAACAGAGGAGCGACGGATCTCTCAACCGGGATAGGAACCACCGAATTGTCGCAAAAGTTCACGACGGATACGAAGACTGATCTTGGATTAATTAGGTCAGGAACCAGTCGGCTTAACAATTCGCCCGAACCGGGCCAGATATCAAGTGATTTCGAGGGCGTACCGGTAAAATCTTAGAGAGAGTTTCGATCGATCGAGAGCAATCGGTGCAATCGCATTCTCTTTACGCGATCCCGAATTCTCACCTATTTCCTTTCACCGTGAGCCTGATGAACAGCCCGCAAGCACGGTGTAATAAACAACAGTAGTCAGTTGTCACTCGCGCGAGACAAAACATCGCAGATTCCTTGACTACATTTACGATTAATAATAGATTGCCCAAGGAAGTCATTTTGACTGTTTTTTAGTTCTAATTAGAAACAAGATTATGTATATAATGATACAGTTTCTTAGAAATCTTTTTATTGTTAATATTTACTAATAACCTGTTTCATAACTGTAAATAAATTTCTTTACACATTAGTTATTCTTTCACAACGAAGTCATTTTTACTGTTTTTGGGTAATGTAGGTATATGTATACTAAGTTTCAATCTTTCTAGTGTTAAAGAAGAAATAAAATATAATTTAATAAAAATAATAGAGAAAAATTTTAATTCAGAAACTAAAATAGAGTATCTTAAATGTCTTTTTTTTTTAATCGGATCAATCATAATCTGTATAGAATGATACTAATAGCAATTCATTTATTATCTGCTCTTGATAGATCAGGGAGACCTTTAAACAACGTCTGTATAGTCCTTAATTGGTTTTACCTTTCAAATTAGAACCCACGNGAAGATGTAGAAGCAAACGCGAAGAATGGAATGGTAAACGGTAGTAGCTCTGATTTGCATCGAACAGATATACACTGATAGCAACGATACCCCCCGGTTGTCTAATTTGCATGACGTCCCGTATCTCACGCGTCTTCCTGCCGCTCGCCGTGTACATCCTGCAATTACTCCGGCACGTTGCAGAGGTAGCGCGCATATATAAATAGGCAAACATCTAATATGGCCCTAAATTGAATTGATTACACCGGTCGCGGACTGTATCGCGTGATACACCGTTTGAGGGAATTTCAGATTTCACGTTTATTAATAAGAACATTTTCGCAACGAGAAGAGTATTTATGAAAATGGCGTTGAATTATGGAAAAGATGAATAATGCATACCGCGGTTGAACTATGTAATCCGCGCGATTTCGAATTGAATGGAGAATAAACGAGAATTAAATTCCGAAGCGGTGGCATAAGCTCGACCGATGACAAATAGAAGTTGCTCAGTGAAATTAGGATGTCTGTACGGACAAAGACGCGGTGACCTTTCGCCGGTGAATCGATAAAACCCTTTTCTTCGTTCCAACAGGACTGTCAACGCGACAACGTACCGAAGGGCACCGGCGACGAGTCTAGTTTTCATCTATTCGCTACCCGGATCGATCAACCCGGGGTCAAGGATAGGTCGTCGTTCTTCCTCTCATCGATCTCTTGATGGCCACGATAAACATCGGGAACCATCTCCCATCGACGCGAAATTTTCTCTCCGGGAGGCATCGGTAAATCTCTGGAACGATCGCGAGCTTCTACGAGTCATTACTACCATAAGTCTTGCAAATTCCTGTAATTTTGCATAATTTTCAACTTTGCCCGGAATATCGACTCGATCGATCCTCGCGACACCCCCACGGTGAAAAATAACATAAGAGAAAGGAATACGTCTAAGATCTCATGACTACCAAATTCGTTGTTAGTTAGACTTAATTGTTATTGGTATTATAACGCACAGATTACAAGAATTGAAGAAAATAAAAGTTCCAGTCTTTCTATTCAATTACGGTTTTATATAATTACAATTGAAATGAAATATTCATTAAATTATTATTCACAGTAGGTTTAGTAATATTAAGTGTGTTCAGTAGTATTAAGCGTATTATATTTAATATATAATGATATTAAGTGTAATTTTAAGTACACGTATTCAGTAATATTAAATGTGACGTTATTGCAGTTTCCGATGATTCTTGACGCGCGGATGTTTTATTCAAAAACTCACTCGCAGTTGTTGAACAGTCTCTGATCGTTCAGGTTGTGATTAAATCGGGCACGATTTGAACAGTTGCCAGAATAGTGGGAAGGGAGGATCAGTGGATATCAAGTTCACGATGCAAATGTTGTAAATCGTAAGATGCAGAGAGTTGATCCCCGCGACTAATCCGGTGTCGAGGATCCGCCGGATATTAATGAGAGCGGAAGAGGAGAAGAGGGATGACCGGATATTTGGGACATTATTTCTTCCGAGGGACGGGCGTCTCATTTTTCACCAGACTTTCTCATTAAGTGGCCGCGTCAGCGTTTAAGCGCATTCTACCCTGTACCTTATACCGTTTATAGCGCGTATATTCCGAGGTATATAATTATGTGCCGCTTATCTCCGCGTCCGTGCACCGTCGGCCTCGACGACGAATACTTTCGGCGAAAATAGTGCCCGTTCCAAGAGATTTACGATGTTTCCCTAATCGACTCTTGTTTCGTATTGAACAACCGACGAAAACGAGAACCGCGATCCTGAGATAACATATAAATCGGGGCAAGCTTAATTGCAATTGCAGGCTAAATGTCTAAAATAAATGCTACAAAAAATGTTTCCAGTATTTTTCGAAAGAGTTCGTGATACGCGCTGCCTAAGCGAACAAACGAAACTTTTAATTCCTACGTAAAACCGTACTTCTTACCTTGTCCTCTTACAAGCTAAAAGTTTGTATTTTCTCTTAACAGAACTTAAATAAAGTATGACGACAATTTCACGTTGTCTCTTTTACTCAGTGACATTTTCTGATTTGTTTTAACAGTATCTGAAATAAAACTGAGCTAACTGATCATGTTATATTCTAATGACATAATTATCTTCTCACCGATCTACAGCTTGCGGCGCTGTTTCAATTCGCTCAGTGTCTATCTAAGCTTCCTGATGGGCAAATGAATTCGTGAGAAGATTACAAGCGAACACGCAGTTCTTAAGATTCAATCTCGACGGCTTCGAACGGGAACATTAAGATCCCGCGTATGATTGAACGGCGCGGGTAGCTCCCGCTAAGCTTCTTACTTTATTCGGGAATAAAAGTCGCTGCGGCATTTCAAAAGCTAACCGCGATCTTCTTTCATCCGTCGCTTTTTAGGGCCAAGAAAATGTCACGGGGAATTAAGGCCTTTTAGCCTCCCGGGTGGAAAGAGTGCGGTTGGGACCTTTTGATATATCGAGCCGTGAGATTGTGCCAGGCAACGTACCCGGGGTTGAATCTAATTCCGGTTCTGTTTCGATGTTGCACCGTGTGACTGCTGCCTGAACCGCAACTAATTCTCTCTGGCAGCTACACCAGTTATTAACGAGTCAAGTTTTCGAGAAGGGAGATTACCCTAGGATGCGTTACCTGGATTCCAAGGGGCACAAGTTTCACAATTTTCCAGCTGTTTAGCGTGCCAGAAATCGTCGGTGTTACCCATCCTAAGTAATCATTCCCCGTTTCAATTTTGCTACAAAACATTTAGGTAACTAATTGTATTACCTGACGTGAATTCCTGTAGTGGAAATAATATTAAAATTGATTAAAATAAATGAATATTAAACTCCTTATTATCTTATTACAAGATATGTTTGATAAAACTATCTCATTACATTAGCTAGTAAAAACTCCTATAGTAAAAACAACTTGAAGACTTGAGGTTTGCAATAAATGACGGAATGGAACAATGCAATTGTTACCTGAACTGAACAGTTTAATTTTCCGAATCGAAGCAAACTATACGTGAATCGCAGGTGATCCCTGCAATGGCGCGTCATTATTACCCATTGGCATCGCGAT
>SHCU01000154.1:156931-170401 GCA_004307685.1 Ceratina australensis | reverse complement strand
CCCATTGGCATCGCGATATCGATCTCGGACAATGAAATATGAAACGAAGCGAGGAATCATAGATAAATACCGGTTAGTAAATATTTGGTGACGGGGAAAAATGATTCCGCATCGAATGTTCCAGGGCAGATGCAGCTTCGCGCGAATGCAAATTTAAATGAACGCGTTTCCACTAATTCAAACTCGCTTCGCTCTACACCTTTTATTCATTATAACGCCAAATGGATTCGAACCATTATTACACAAGAAATAAAATATGACCTCACTTACTACCGATTTCATTACTGTTTTGGTTAATATATTAAAGTTCATTTTTAATAGTGGGGTAAAACAATACTATCCGATCTTTAACACTAGTTTACCCAAGGTAGTTATTTTGACTGCTTGTTGGTTTCAATTAGAAAAAAAAATTATGTATATAACGATAAAATTTCTTGGAAATTTTTTAAAATAATATACAGAATATTAAAAATTAATTTTAAATAAATTTCTTCACCCATTTGTTATTCTTCCACAATGAAGTCATTTTGACTGCTTTTGGACAATATAGGTATATACTAAGTTTCAGTCTTTCTAGTGTTAAACTGACACGAAATTGGAACAGGAAAAAATATAAGCTCGTTTATTCTCACTTTTATTACTATTTTCGTCTCAGGTAACGATTTTAAACTTTTTAGGCCAGGATAGAACAGTTCTACCAGGACGTATAAGAGAATCGAAACGAGGTATTTGCGCAGGCGATTAAAAAACGAGCTCGTGGGTAACTCGTGGAAGCGAAGATAGAATCGCGCAGGAGTTATTTGCACCTTGGGCAAACGAGCTCTGGCCGCCTCAAAGACCGTTTCCGGTGATGGTAACTAGTCATACAGTTATACCGTTCACAAGGGTGGGACACGACTATACGAGTGTTCGTTTCGTCTACGCTCTCTGAAATAAACATTAACGTACCCGCAGCGGCTCGACGGAACTTCGCCCGGCGTATTAATTATCTACAAGCGAGGTTACACTAGCTAAATTATAACGAACCCGTGCGTGCATTTATCCGACTGGAAATACCGCGTCGAAATTCGAAGCTCCCCGGCAATTTTGAAATTTCGTCCGTGCACACAACGCCGGAGATTAATTGCACGTTGTATCGTGCATGCCAAGTATTGTGTTTCGCTAGGAACTATGCGTTTTCTACCTGATCGTCTCTTATTGAGTCGATGCATGCTTGCGTTTCAGCAAAAATCGATCCATTATCGTTATTTCAATATTATTATCAATAAGAATTTTTAATGAATCACTCTTTCACACACATCTAAAGTTTACGTATTGTGTTTCATTAGGAAGTACGCGTTTTGCAAAGAAACTCGATGCATCCTTTTATTCCAGTAAACCTCGAATTGAGCCGTTTATTTTAAAAGTGGCCAAACTCCATTTATATATAAATTGAGATATTGAAGGGTTTGCGTTTCAATGCAATTAAAAATGTACGTGCAGGATACCAATGAGTTACACTGCTTAAATGTATCCAAAGGAGTTAAATTTACATTTCCTATTCAAATAATGGCTATTATTAAGTGAAAAATATGCGTTTTCTTATCAAGTAACGGTAACGGTATCAGGTAACGTAAAGTTGTACATATAAATACTAACAACCAAAAATAATTGATAAATAGGATAAATAAACTCTCAAAATAAACGGCTCAATTATTTCCATTACTTCTTTCCTTCAATAATAATTCTTAACGCGCACACCACATAACAATAAATAATAACTGAGCACGTACATTTTACAATAGATGAGAGTTGTGAACAGGTCCTCCTGGTGTGAGTGTATAACGCCGGTGCGCAAGGGGAACGAGGATGCGACGCAAGTAGGCAGTGGTACAGGTCGGGCTTTGGTCCGACGCCCGGGTAATAAACTGACTTATTCACGGTTGGAGAACGGTGACTCGAATCGTTGTGACGTTATCACTAATATAATCACTGATAAGAATTCAATTAACGGCGCGTCCAGCCACTCGCGCATGAATAATGTATTATAGAACGGTGAACCGGGTAGAGGGTTAATTAACATTTTCGCCGGGCGTTACCGACACACGCGTGCCACGCGTACTCCCCGCGAATATGACAAGCATAATTTTCCATTATTGCGTAGGGCAACATCGGCCGATTACCGGCACCCCGTTTCGCGTCCAGCTAGACGGAAATTTCAGAATAAACGAATTTTCATCGGTTCGCGGGGTTTTGCGTGCGCGTAAAGAAATACGACGACTCAACTCGGGTTCATTTAGCGAATCCCTTTGTTTAGCGATGAACTCGCCGAGCGGGGGATTATCGTGGCAAATTAAAACGCAAACGTTGTTGCACGGCTTTCGTAGTTCTAAATGGCTGTTCCAAAAGCGATTGTCTGCCCGAGTATTTGCTCTCGGACCCGGAACGAGTTATCATTTCCCTTTTCGCGCCGTACCCTATGGGACCATAAACCGAGACGTCTTCGCAGACGTTGCAGTGTTAAAACTACAATTTAGCTCGCGTTACAGCCTGCTACCGGGAAAAAATGACCATCATAATTCTAACCGTTACCCTGCAACCCTATTTCGCGCCTCGGTAATGCAAGGTCATTCTTGTTTCACGGGGAAGAGTTATAACACGCATCCTCTTTCTAGGCATTACACAAGAGCTGGAATATAAAAAAATAAATAAGCTTCTCAAATCGAGTCACTTGACAGCTATCGGATTAGCTTATTTTTTTAAACCGTTAAGGAAGAGGAGTTAGTTCGAGTTTAAACTATAGTCATTGATAAAAGATAAATGCATACAAGAAGTGCGATTCGAATGTGACTCGAAGTACCAGAAAGGCACGGGTATTAATATGTAGCAGTAATAACTAAATTGAGCCCGGTGTTCTGTAATTACCCGTATAGCCTCGTGAGCGGCGCAGTTTTTTTTTCAAGGTAGAAGCGAGATGGTCAAGTTTTTTCCTGCCGATAATTGATACATTTTTTGTATCTACTATCGAAAGTTCGGCTTGGCGGGCGCAAAGTAACCCGATATCGCGGAAATCGAATTACATCGAACAAAGAATTACGTTAAACAGTGTATCGGGGGTTGGGAGCGAGCCGAGGGGCAGGGGTTGCCCTGTAATTAAGTGCATCCTACAGTGTGTCCGCCGGTTCGAGGAAGGGGCAAATAGTGAGGGTCGTTTAACTTGATTTTCACGTTATCCTTAACGAGGTTAAAGTCCCTATGACGTTCCATGGCCCGGGCAATATCGTTACACCCCGATAGAATCGAGCACCGGGACCTTTCTTTCTTCACAGAATTCGATACAAAATTCTCGAGCTTTCATCTTAGGAACGATGTGTTATATTATAAAAGAACGAAATTTCACAGATTAAATGCAGAATTCCCTGTAAACGATTAACTTCACGCATGAACAATGAATTACAGTTCGAGTCTAAGACGAACTTTTTTGTAAATTATTTTTTGTTTCAACGCACTGCCTGAATCAGTATTGAAAATTGTTTGAACAATATAGGTACCAAGAGATTCGCGTATCGATCGACGAAGCAATTTTATGCGAAATATAATATTAATATTTATAGGCTGCAGTGCACGCAGCTGGATTAACAATGAAAATGAGGAAACAAAAATGCTACGGAGTCCCAGCTTGAATTTAATTTACCTGATCGTTCGAGAGGATCAGCAGAATCCAGCTGCCGCGAATGACACAGCGGCGCGTATCAATCTGCTATATTTGTTATGATATTACCATAGCCGCATGAGAATGAACCGTGTATCACATATTAATTTGACGAACCGATAGTATTCATTGTCCGCGGGCAAATATCCCGACGTCTGCGTTCAATTCGCTGAAGATTGATTTTCATATGCATTTATACGGATCGATCGACGGTTACTCCCGCGCGAATGCACAATTAGATAAATATTCTTTATCACCTAATCAGGCCAAAACACTGTAGTTATAATGCAGCTATTTATCGGCAGACTTTACATCATTCAAATAAATTATTTAGAAGGTATTTTATTATTACGTACTATTTATTATTATTTTATTATATTATACTTGCTATCTATTATTTTATTTTTATATTATATATTACTTTATCTGCTTATCATTTGTCAGTTCGTCTGAACAAACAATTTTTCTCTACGTTACTGGAGAAACTTTTCACTCTATTTTTCATTTTTAAAATAAAATTCCAAATCCTCTCTAATTCTAGATAAGAATCAAAAGTCACAAAAAGTGAGTTTATTAAAAAAATATCAAGTGCTCATAGACCTTACTTTTTGTTATGTCTGAAGGAAACTGTAATAAAACTACATATGACTATAATTTATATCAGAGCTCAATACGAAAATCGAATTTTTATGAGATTAAAAACACTTGGCAATGAAGGGGCCAACGTAGTATCAACATCGATAATTATTTTCAATCCTGTTTCAAATAGATACTACAAGAATTTCTGGGGATCGTTTCAACAACCATTACCATTCATCGGATCGCGAAAGAGTCGGACTCAAAGACGGAGGATGAATTAACTGCGGTTGCAATTTGAGTTTGCAAACTGGAAAAGAGAAATACACGGGTGGAGGAAAGGAAAGCGAGGCGGGCGGCGGGCTGCTCGATTTCCGAGGATGAAGGACCCAACCGACATTTCTTTTCACTTCCCGCTCACTCTCCAGACTCCGCGTTCCAGATTTTTATGACGTATGCAGCGTGATAAAGTACACTTAACTCCGAGCTCTTTTTGTTCCCCGCGGGGTATTCCAAGTAACATACCGCGTTACCTACGCTTTTTCTTTGAATTTGAAAATAACACGACCCAAATTCCGCGGCGACGACCCTTGTCCCATATGCCTGCGACTAATTGAAATGTAATCCAAGGATAATCCGGAACCCGATCCGCGTTTCCCATAATGTCGACCCGAGGGGAAAGTCATCGGGAAGGGATCGCGTGCCAACCCGGAACGCGACCAAGGACAACATCCGTTTATACCACAGAATTTGCCAGGAATTCAATTTTATTTCACGCTTGAATATGAAGCTCCAATGAAAATTCTTCGATAATACAAAATGAACTATAGATTATTTCGTCTTCAAAATATGTACAAAACCAAACGTGTAAAATGTTGCGTCAGAGGTGGAGAACTGCTGTTATATTATATTGTTACTTTTCTATTGCACTTCTTTATGACGTAGTAAATTCATTTAAAAATACTCCTCCTAATATTATTTAAAACAAATGAAAATACCAACAAAATACCAACAATGAATACAGCGGCTCGCTTCATTACTGTCTAATTTAAATGTGGCTTCCAATGGTAAAATGATTCCTCGCCGCTGCACTACACGGATAAAATTAATTCAAATGGACGGGTGATGCGCGGAACAATTTTTCCTGGCTATAAACAGGGGAATGCGTAAGAGCGTTGAACGTGCCAGCTAAACGACTAAAGGGACTGAAAGCAGCTCGCATGGGATAACGCGGCCCGATATGAATTATGTGTCCGATCGTTTGGAAACATGCTGGATTACCATTCAGGTCTGTCCAATCGCGATTGCACGGAAGAT
Organism: Ceratina australensis; assembly: GCA_004307685.1. Taxonomy (NCBI): domain Eukaryota; kingdom Metazoa; phylum Arthropoda; class Insecta; order Hymenoptera; family Apidae; genus Ceratina; species Ceratina australensis. The sequence continues at coordinate 164,817 of SHCU01000154.1, read as the reverse complement.
GAAGAGCGTGAGTAATAGGAATCGAATAGCGTTCAATGTAAATTGAGGATGCTTTGTTTCACGTTGGTACACTTATCAGATCGTCTAACAATAAGCACAATAGGATTTTTACCTATTGTCACTGTCCATCCACCTTGCAATTTGAGTATGGGATTAGGCTCGAAGCAAAGAGAAATTAAATATATCAATTACTGCACTAAAGATTATTCTTTAGAATTCTTGTTCTCTTCTCTCCCCCTCTCTTCTTCTTCTCTTTCCCTTTATTCTTTGAAATGTTGTATCAATTAATTCTGTAGTTGCAACACTGGGCCAATTATTCCAACAACCATTGCATGAATCATTTATTATATCAGTTGCGTGAAACACTATCAATAATTACATGAATTATTAAATTGTATTAATAAATAAATAAATACCCTACCGAGTTTTGAAAACCCTTTTTTCTCGGGATCCAATGTATAGAAAATTTTGAAAACCTGGGTAAATGTACTACTATATGAGGAGACTATCTGAGCATATTTTCCACCCGATCTGCAGACTTCCAAACGGACGCAAAATCAGCTAATTTCGAATTGTCAATAACTAATTAATGAAGGCTCTAAACGCAATTTTGTCACTCTTCACTTTCGTTTTATTTCGGACCATGATCGTAAAATATTTCCCTCCTGTAGGTTTAACCCCTACATACATGTATAAATTTCTATTGGAACATTTATGGCAGTATGAAACGAATGGATTACTTGAAGGAAGAATGAATGGCGGAAGGGAATTAGAAGAATCGTAAGAAAAGTTCGGGTAAAGACGACGTAGCCAAGTTTAAACTTTTCAATCAGCGTCGCGCGTTAATTAACGGCGAACGTTTACCAGATGGGACGGGCTCGAAAAGCGATCGCTCCCAGTTTCGAAAGTTAACCCGACACTTTGCCATCTGATAAGAAGTTTCTCCCAAAATTTGCGCGACGCCCGGCTGATCGTGCCATTAGTCAATTATATTATTCATGATAGATTGCCTGTAGGCGACGCAGGGAGAGAGGAACTTTCCATTCGCGTGTATCCATTACTCATGGTTGTCAGAATTTTCTACGCGTTAAAATCGGTAATCCCCTCGCAGCGGAGTAACGTAGAAAAACGAGGCTCGCCCATCGACGTTTTAATGTCGTACGGAGATAAATGAGTGAAACAGAGAAAGATGTTCACCCATCGGAAACGATTAGCGGCCCGCTTTTGCGTGCACGCATGCGAAAGCTATGTTCGTTATGCGGTATAAGTCGTATTAATACTCTTAGTCCGTTTAACATTGACAGTTTTCACTTAAACTTTGAGAGCTTCGCGTTCAAGAACTTAAGCTTCAGACTTCAAGATATTTAATTCAAGAATCAGAGTCTAGAATTCTCGAATATTTTAATGAACAAATTAAAATATGTTAAGTAGGTAAGGAAACGTTTTATCTGGCTAACCAGAAAATATAATAAACGTTATGATTATCCTTGTAATTTCATTACTTGCATTCATATCGCAAGACTTTCATTTCGCATGAAGGTCCCTGGTGTAAAAATATGTATCTACATATACGATTACCAAGCCCGCATTTGCCTCGACCCATGTGGGAATTACGCGGTAAACATGATGAAGAATATCTAACAAATTCCATGAAATAACAGAATCTTAAAACGACGAAATAAATTCAGTTCCCAAGCTGATAAAGTAATGAATCATTTTCAATGAAAACCCGCAGTCTTTATTACTATCATAAACTAGAGGGAATTCCTACTGACTGTTTCGTTGGAAATGCATTTCGTTTTCCATATTCGATACGCGCCGAGTCAATAGGCTCGGTTCCATCGATTGTTTTTTCTCTCGTTGCACGACCCTTGTGTGTACTCGATAACGGTACGGGGAAACTCGAAATGGTCGCGTTGCTAATTGCAGTTGATACTGCGGGGTGAATTTTCCTGAAACGACCCCGTTAACCGTGGAATGATTAAACATCCGGACGACGAACACCGCGGTGTTCGCGGTGAGCCACGAATTTTTCTGGCATTTACCGAACCCCACTCATTTGCGACTAAGTCAATACCAGATTGCACGATTCGCTATTCCATGAATTAATAAAATAATACTCTAATTGAATCAGAATAAATTCCCTCGTCGTTGACGTTCCGCCAAATTTGATTAAAGAATTCCACTAGCTTGTCGCGCGATGCTTATTCAAACTCGAAACGTAATTCGACAAAGAAACATCGCGGCACATCCGCCTTGAAATAACTGAATACACAATTTCAACGTAACGCGGGATGGAACGTTTTGCGCGAGACTCATTATAATCAATCACTTATAGATTGGATACTCCGCGTATAATCACTCGCTCTTGACTCGACCTACATCCATCCAACCTGTATCGCAATGACCGTTTTATTTTAAACTGCGGTCGAATGCGAACCGAAAATTCGATAAAAACTGAGACCGAGGCGTTGTCTGTCAACGCGGACTATTTTATCATTCCACCTCGCGAAAGTTACAGAACAAAGGAGGTTCTTCTTTACGTAGGTAACCGGCTAAATGGATTCCGAACTAACTAAACTCGACGCTCTTTCATCTCTCGATAGTCGAACAACTTTCCTCGCTTACAATTACCTCTTTAACACTGTTGAGTTATCTAAAAAAACTGTGGAACACGTTACTCTATTAGCGTACATGCAATACTCCTACAGATTACATTTTCAAGAATAGTTGTCCATAATTAATAAATATAAACGGTACGATTCGCTCAACCTTCCTTTCTCGCATAGCCTCGTAACAAGTGCAAACTTCTTTTATTAACTACCATTATTGGAAACGCAGTATCAATTACTGCGTCAACCGTTCCGTGATCTTTCATAGATGAGATAAATTCGTAAGCGTAGGTGCGCTCACTTCCATGAAACGAGAGAATGATACGCGATTTTTTCGCGTTTTAACGCCAATTAAAGTTCTCAAATTGTATCCGGATTAAAGGAGCTTCGTCACGGGAATCAGGTTCTCTTGGAATTTCTATTTTACGCCAGAGGTAAACGATGACCAATGTCAAAGGAAAGAGGAAACCGTGCCTTTTCATTTGCCTTCAATTTCCGGCGGCACGTTAGAAACTTTCTATCCTCGATATCATCACGGAACAGTAACTTCAGATCGGAAAACAATAATTCAACAAACATTTTAAATATCGATTACGAAAAAGATTATTTCTGTGATAGTTATACTTATGAAATTTCATAGCTGTGTCTTATAAAAGATGGGACATCATACGAATAAAAGCACGCATCAATGGAATATTGGAATTACTTCAATCGTCCACGTATTACGGAGTAGGTACAGTATCGTATAAGAGGATTGCCAGCGGGCACGGAGCTGACCGCTTCCATGCAAACACAACGGCTATTGATTTCGATCGTTAATAAAACTGGAAAAGTTCACGCCACGCGATTACATCCGATATTTGAACGCCATTTCTCAGTCTGTGTCAGGCGAAATAGAAAAACAAGGGAATCTGTCAATTGTGTTTTAGAATTATTGGGAATCGAATTCTATTTGTCCGACTGCGTTCACCGAAATAAAACGACAGGGGAATCGATCAATTTTATCTCGGAATTACCGGTAACGAGGAGGAGCTGCCTTACTCGAGCGTTTATTAGCTCGCGTTAATTGACTCTCAACTTACCTGTAGGTAATGAAGGCGAAGACCAGAGCGACCAAAGACAAGCTTCCGCCTAGGACGACGATGAGGCTCAAAACGCCGTCTTGATCGAATGAGCTGGCGATTCCCGACGAAATTCCATTAGTCAGCCCGCCGCCGTTCGATTGGGGAAACCCGTGGATCGCCCCCGTGTAAAGCGTCTCCATCTCCCTCGCTATACTCGCATCTAGAATCATCGCGAGAAAGATCAGAAAATCGTTTATCACTTCAATCCTTTACTTACAATAACTGTATAATTATTCACGAAAACGTTCGATCCCCAAATCGTTTGCGCTTCTACGCTGCGAGATGATTTAAAGAACAGATAAAACGGGGAACACTTTGGAAGATGATTTATTCGATAATTCGGACTCGCTCTATAATCTATCTACCCGGTATGAGGTTTGATTTATCGTTTCTATAAGAAGCTCGGGGGACGATTAAGATTTATAACCCTCGATATCGTTAGCTATTATAGGTACGTACTTTCTACGTAAAACGTGACATTGATCGAGATAATCGTTCGTTTGTACATTTTATTCTCGGGCTTGTTGATACTTCAGGTAACAGATAAACGTGCACGACGATGAAACAGGAAGAATTTCCGAGAAACTAGGCTAATATTCTCTGCCGTCGAAGAAAATTTCATTCGCGACGGAGCCTCGCGTATTACAGGGGTAAATTGAGACAGACCTGGCAATTTTCTGTAAAGAGGCGAACCAAAATGGCGCTCCAGCAACCACCAATTACTGAAATTCGCGATAACGAACATTAATATCTGCGCTCCACCGCTATTTACTCGAATATCGCTCGCCGAATTAAAAATATGCACGTGGATTTTTATGAAACATTTAGGAGCGAAGGGAATGCGATTAAAAAGTTCGCTGATCGAGCTGGTGGTTCGCAAAAATAAGAAACTTCGTCCCCTCGTATGTTTCTCTGTCCAATACTCCAGCAGATTCGGCACTCGTTAAATGTGGTGACCTTATCGTCTCGGTTTCCAGTTCGATTCACGAGAACGCTCGTTGCCGTTTACGAATAAACTTCCCGATACCATCGATGCACAATTTTTTTTCTCCTCCCTTGCCTTATGTCCGCTGTTGCAAGCTAATTCGCGATTTGAAACGATATCTCGAACAATATCCACGAGTTTGGAAAATCTGAGAAGAAAATATTGCACTCTACTCTAAATGTAAGCATCGCGGACAATTATTTTTCCAGTAATATGAATTTGTCACATGATACTTGTTGGCAGCACGTATGATAATCAAATTGAACAAGTGAATTGTATGAAAGAAATAATCTTACCTTATGGCGACTTGTTATATGATTCGATGGGAAGATTCAAAGGGACATCGATTCCGACTTCCATGGATTTTACATTTACATGTCCCGAACGAACCACGTGCCGGCGAANGAAGATTCAAAGGGACATCGATTCCGACTTCCATGGATTTTATATTTACATGTCCCGAACGAACCACGTGCCGGCGAACACGTGCAAAATCGGATCGCGTGACTTCGCGTTTATTAACAATTGCCCTTGAAGTAAACGAGAGTCCGAACAGGACGACTATCGCGTGCGACGAAAGTGTCCGTCGAATGGAGTATATATTTTTAATCCGCGAATTTCGGTACACACGATCTGCCTCTGCTTCCGATCACGCACACGCGATATCGGTACACTACCGAAACACCTTTCGAGCTTTCAATCCCTTTTCTCTCCCGCCTCACCTACTTTCCGTACACTAAACAGAAACCACGCTTCGATTGTTTCATTCGATTACCGAGTGATATTTCGAGGACTTCTACCGAACGATATTCGATTTCCGACAGAAACCGTTAAGGATAAATATTTGAAAATCCTTTCGATGTTATTAACGATGTTAATAACTTCTGCCCTTCTTACATACTAACACGTGCAAAGATAGTAGGTTACACTACGCATTTTCCTATACTTCTATCATGTTTCATCTTATACGAGATTGTTTGCGGACATCATTGATAATGGAAGCAGGGATCGTGGACCAGATTAATTTACTATCGGTACTCGTACGCGATCGTGTGACGGAGAACTCGGAACGGACGAAGTGCGTGCAATCTCTTCGAACGATGACGGCGAACTGCTGCGAGAATTGTTCGCGCTCAACTCGCTTGCGCACCCGCGCCGCGTCGCGCACATATCTATTAAACGATTCCGAAAGAACCCCTGCACTAAACAATTAAATAATAAGCAATATATCGGTGACTCGTGGGAGTCCGGGCTCACTCTGCACGCATATATATAAACAACGTAGCTTCATCTACCAGCGTCGAATTGGAGGTAGTAAATATAAACGTATAGCACTTCTCTACGTGTATGTGCGAAGAGTCCGGAATTAATTTGTATTTATAATGGAGGGTATATGTTTTGTGCAATGTAAATACGTGTACCGTTGTTATTTTAATTGAACAAACTCTGTTCGACCCGTGGCGAGAAAAGGAGGTAAAATATTTGATGCGATTAAAAAACAATTGTTTCTTTATTTTACGTTTCGTACATTCGTCAAAGATTAGAATTTTATCGTCGTCTATAAAATATGCGATCAAATGGAATAAAATGCAACAATTAACACCCGACATGGGGAACGTGAAATAATTGTAAATCTAAAAATAGAATAAACTTTCAGGTGCACAAATCCGTACAATGATTAAACAATACATTGCGTCCATAAAAATATTCTGTACCAATTTACAGTCTGTCTGCAGTAACAATCGGCGGTGTCACTGCGTTCAACCCGCATCCTTTCCGTCGTTAAATTAATTAATGTACAATAATTTACACTTGTATGTGCATCGAGCTTCTGTAGTTTATACAGCAAGCGAGGAATACCAGATGGAGAGCATCAGTCTCTGGAGTTGCAAAATTCTATTTCGCTGTACGTTTCAGCTATCCAGCCAAGTAGATATTTTACTTTCTCCGTCGTCTCGTCCGACGCTTTAAAATCGGTTATTGCTTCCGTCAAACATTTTGACAAATGCCTTAAAGTGGGCTACGAAAAAAAAAATGATTTACACATGGAACAAATTGTAACTTCAACGGACATGACAAAGATATTTACCACGGGCCAGTTTTGCCTGAAAAGAGCTACACACTGCTCGCTAAGACTGTTAATATCTAAAACGTCTTTCTCGATCAGTTTCTTAATAAACTTCCCGAGCGTCGGCCAGATCTCTGCATTTTCTGGTTGAGCCAAGAGCATAACGTTTCTCGAACTCAATATTCTATGTATAGGCGATTCTGACTCCAGAGCTTTACAGCGATCCATCGCCCATACCTTCATAAATTTTTCTTGTACTTTCGCAGTGAACAAATCGCTTCGATAAGCAACTATAAAGACAAAACCAATGAACACACGTCGTGACATGTTCAATAAGTAGAGTAACAGATACTCATTCTCTTACCTAAAAATAACGCAAGATCTGTACTGAGGGAGAACAGAATCTTTTCGACCCCCACTACTAAATCAGCCCTTTCATTTAAAGTTTGATATAAATTATCTATCGTCGTTGAAACAGTTGTTGTCGTCAAAGATTCACCACCGCTTTCAAGTAGATCCCATATGAGCTCCTATAAAAATGATATATTTAATGATTTGAAAATGCCAAACTACTCGGGACACCGAGCCGAGTGAACTCGATTAGAATAAACTGACTGTCATACTCAAAATAATCAAGTGATTCGAATGTAATTAAACTACCCAGGGATTCGACTGTCTCTACATCGAATTAAATAATTACCCTCAAGTTATCGGTAATAGTCGTTGGACTAAGAGCATTCTCATTATGCTTCCTTTCTTGAATCGGTTGCAGCGGCGTGTTGTTCTTTAGGAACCTGTTTAATTCGAGTTCCATATCTTTTATAAACAATGACCCGCCCACGATATGGGACTGTATCCACTGGTGTATCCGTTCCGTGGCTAATCTCGTTGCAATTTTAACACACATTTCTTTAACAGACGGTGAAGAGTCTTCCGCGAGAAGAGCTTCTATCGATTGAGTTACTCGCAGTTCACAAGTCGTAGGTATACACGCTTCGCATTGATCTTTCAGTTCCTTAGATATATTCGTAGCCGCAGTGTACATGTCATTCATCACAGATGCCTATGTATAATAAATATAAATATAGTAACATTCT
>SHCU01000154.1:144434-156910 GCA_004307685.1 Ceratina australensis | reverse complement strand
GTTAAATGCCATAAAATCCGTTATCTAACTATTTTATATGATAATAAGTCGAATAAAAATCTACCTTAAAGTTTGTCGCGTTACTGAGTAATTGTTCCTCGACTGATTGCTCCTGTTTTGCCTTCAAAATCTTTCGAAAATTGTTCAGATTCGTCTCCCTCGAAGTCATCAGAAGGGTATTGCATATATGCTTCACACAGGTCGACGCGACTCTCTCCGATACGAAATCAACTGTTTTCCTCGTCGACGCTGGTTGCCCGTGAAAGAATGCTTCCTCCAATTGGAGCTATCAGAATGACAAGAGATGTGAATATTTCGTTGCAAACAAACCATTAATCGACTCACCTCTAAATGTTTTATCCCAGCAGTTTTCGCAGATTTATGAAGTTGACTAGAGACTGGCTTAATATGTTTGTTCGAGTTGTAATTATTGAAATTCGTACTAGATTTCGATACGGAGACGTTCGCTCCGATTGTCGGGCAACATACACGCAACGTTTTTTCATTAATTATGTCCAATTTGTCCAAATTGCATTTAGGCGAGTTAACGGACACCGTGGGCTCTCCTGTTAGCATAATTTTCTCTATATGAGTTTTATCAAGCTGTTTCAAACTTCGAAATTCTCTAACTTTGTACATCTTTTGCCAAGTGACATACAAATCCTTCGGCATGTTCGGTAAGTCGAATAGCCAATTCAACGTGGACTTAAGCAGAATCGCTGTCTGCTGGGAGAGGAAACTGTCCGATGCCGAGACATCAGAATGGTTCACAGCTTTGTAAATGTAATACAACAGTTCCAACGTTTGCTTGTAATACGGCAGCTGAAGCGAGACGGTATCCATCATAGCTAAATATTTCGACACCCAAGGTACAGTCAGTGATAATTTTCCTAAAGTTATTGCATCGAGAAGACAGAGGTGCAGGTTTATAGCTGGTAAGACCTATGGAGTATAACATTCGTACAAACGGGAAAAGGAATCGATAAGACACAAAAGTGATAATACTTACTTTACTCCTTACTTCGACCTGAGTCGCTACTAATTCCTTAAAATTGTTTGACTCTGATCTGTATGGCAATGCGACAAGAAGACCTAGCATTTTTGCAAGGAGTCTCAGACTGGATAAGCAAGTGATGAAATTTTGTTGTGTTTGCTCATCGACCGTAGTTTCTATAAAACAGGAACTATACATTAATTATTTCGATATTTAAATGATGAAATAAATATTTATCTGAAAATGATCTTTTAAACTGACAAGCATATACATTTCATTCCGTGTGAACATTCGCTTATATTAATAAAATGAAAAAAATACCTAAATCCTCGATCTCGCTGTTATTGAATTGAGTATCATTCAACTCTATTATCTCGTAAATCAAACAGTTCTCTAAATGCACATAGAAGATTGGATTAAACGCAAATAAAATGAAGTCTTTAAAAAATTCTTGAACCCCTGGGAAAGTTGGGCCAGTAATTTGAGTTTTAGAAGGCTGTGGAGTTACCAGCCTCTTCTGTAATTGATCCAACTTTGTCGGATTCACTTGTTTCAAAGCTTGCAGTATATCTTCATCATCTTCTACCTTCGCCTATAATACACAAAGTGAGTTCAATTAAACAATTCTATTATTGCCGATTAATATAATTTCATTATCCAGATGTACCTGTTGTCTGTTCTGTATACATGAGATTAGGAGTTGCGATTTAAACAATCTCGCAAAGTGGTAATAATTTATAGCGTCGTTATGTAAGGTCAGCATAGATCTTATCTTGCTTCCCAGAGCAATTTGAAACGTCCACCCAGGCACTGAATGATTCTCTTCCCATGTTCGAAATATTTCGTAGAATGCATCTCGTTGTTTTTTGAAAGAATTAAAAGCGACTGCAGATGGAAAATTCTCACGATTATCCGTATCTGTTTGAAAGCACACGTTCAATTCACCCATTGTACACCTGTAAAAAAAATACACATCGAGAATTTATTATTTTTTTCATGGACTTAATACCATGTTTTTATTTATATAAAGAATACAATGAACTTTTTTGTTACATTCTAAATTCTATACAATCAAATTTCAAGTATATATGAAATGATATCAAAATTAAATATAATAATTGTATGAGAAAAGAAGTATAAATAAAGTGTACAAAAAAATTATGCGTAACGTAAACAATATATTTTATTTACTACAAGTAGGAAACATAGCTTATTGCAGTACTTTATTCAGTGCAGATACAGTGATAGATCCAATGAAATACGAATAATTTAAAGAAATATTATCTGGCATTTTTAACAGCATATTTTTTTTCCTTAGATATATTCGTAGCCGCAGTGTACATGTCATTCATCACAGATGCCTATGTATAATAAATATAAATATAGTAACATTCTGTTCTATCTGTTAAATGCCATAAAATCCGTTATCTAACTATTTTATATGATAATAAGTCGAATAAAAATCTACCTTAAAGTTTGTCGCGTTACTGAGTAATTGTTCCTCGACTGATTGCTCCTGTTTTGCCTTCAAAATCTTTCGAAAATTGTTCAGATTCGTCTCCCTCGAAGTCATCAGAAGGGTATTGCATATATGCTTCACACAGGTCGACGCGACTCTCTCCGATACGAAATCAACTGTTTTCCTCGTCGACGCTGGTTGCCCGTGAAAGAATGCTTCCTCCAATTGGAGCTATCAGAATGACAAGAGATGTGAATATTTCGTTGCAAACAAACCATTAATCGACTCACCTCTAAATGTTTTATCCCAGCAGTTTTCGCAGATTTATGAAGTTGACTAGAGACTGGCTTAATATGTTTGTTCGTGTTGTAATTATTGAAATTCGTACTAGATTTCGATACGGAGACGTTCGCTCCGATTGTCGGGCAACATACACGCAACGTTTTTTCATTAATTATGTCCAATTTGTCCAAATTGCATTTAGGCGAGTTAACGGACACCGTGGGCTCTCCTGTTAGCATAATTTTCTCTATATGAGTTTTATCAAGCTGTTTCAAACTTCGAAATTCTCTAACTTTGTACATCTTTTGCCAAGTGACATACAAATCCTTCGGCATGTTCGGTAAGTCGAATAGCCAATTCAACGTGGACTTAAGCAGAATCGCTGTCTGCTGGGAGAGGAAACTGTCCGATGCCGAGACATCAGAATGGTTCACAGCTTTGTAAATGTAATACAACAGTTCCAACGTTTGCTTGTAATACGGCAGCTGAAGCGAGACGGTATCCATCATAGCTAAATATTTCGACACCCAAGGTACAGTCAGTGATAATTTTCCTAAAGTTATTGCATCGAGAAGACAGAGGTGCAGGTTTATAGCTGGTAAGACCTATGGAGTATAACATTCGTACAAACGGGAAAAGGAATCGATAAGACACAAAAGTGATAATACTTACTTTACTCCTTACTTCGACCTGAGTCGCTACTAATTCCTTAAAATTGTTTGACTCTGATCTGTATGGCAATGCGACAAGAAGACCTAGCATTTTTGCAAGGAGTCTCAGACTGGATAAGCAAGTGATGAAATTTTGTTGTGTTTGCTCATCGACCGTAGTTTCTATAAAACAGGAACTATACATTAATTATTTCGATATTTAAATGATGAAATAAATATTTATCTGAAAATGATCTTTTAAACTGACAAGCATATACATTTCATTCCGTGTGAACATTCGCTTATATTAATAAAATGAAAAAAATACCTAAATCCTCGATCTCGCTGTTATTGAATTGAGTATCATTCAACTCTATTATCTCGTAAATCAAACAGTTCTCTAAATGCACATAGAAGATTGGATTAAACGCAAATAAAATGAAGTCTTTAAAAAATTCTTGAACCCCTGGGAAAGTTGGGCCAGTAATTTGAGTTTTAGAAGGCTGTGGAGTTACCAGCCTCTTCTGTAATTGATCCAACTTTGTCGGATTCACTTGTTTCAAAGCTTGCAGTATATCTTCATCATCTTCTACCTTCGCCTATAATACACAAAGTGAGTTCAATTAAACAATTCTATTATTGCCGATTAATATAATTTCATTATCCAGATGTACCTGTTGTCTGTTCTGTATACATGAGATTAGGAGTTGCGATTTAAACAATCTCGCAAAGTGGTAATAATTTATAGCGTCGTTATGTAAGGTCAGCATAGATCTTATCTTGCTTCCCAGAGCAATTTGAAACGTCCACCCAGGCACTGAATGATTCTCTTCCCATGTTCGAAATATTTCGTAGAATGCATCTCGTTGTTTTTTGAAAGAATTAAAAGCGACTGCAGATGGAAAATTCTCACGATTATCCGTATCTGTTTGAAAGCACACGTTCAATTCACCCATTGTACACCTGTAAAAAAAATACACATCGAGAATTTATTATTTTTTTCATGGACTTAATACCATGTTTTTATTTATATAAAGAATACAATGAACTTTTTTATTACATTCTAAATTCTATACAATCAAATTTCAAGTATATATGAAATGATATCAAAATTAAATATAATAATTGTATGAGAAAAGAAGTATAAATAAAGTGTACAAAAAAATTATGCGTAACGTAAACAATATATTTTATTTACTACAAGTAGGAAACATAGCTTATTGCAGTACTTTATTCAGTGCAGATACAGTAACAGATCCAATGAAATACGAATAATTTAAAGAAATATTATCTGGCATTTTTAACAGCATATTTTTTTGAATAAACTTTTCGGACGTACTCGTTTAGTTAAATTCCCGAGTACATGACGTGAATGTCGGTCAATCTTTAATTTTGTGGTTATGTTTATAACCGTGGTGCTTGAATACTTTCGGTAATAATTAAGTCTCGCACAATCCCGATTCGCGCGCACACGATTCTCCGATCAGGAAGTACGATATATAAAATTATATTTTTAATATAATACACGTGTACATAATGCTGTAACACTTGACCGACTGTGACCGTTTACGAATCTTATGATCTTAACACTGGCCACGATCTTCACTAATTGAATGGCATCCATTTTGCTCTTGAGAAACTCCATATACAAGACTTAACGGTAAACCAAAAGCATGTGTTCCACTTTGAAGGGTAATCGACCGAGTAAGGATGTTAATAAAAATTCGTTTTATTCGATTTACTCAAAAAATAGTCATCATTTCGTAAAAACGAGAACATAAATTACTGCTTAATACAATGTACTTACAAAGTACTTATAAATTACTGAACGGAAATTAGGTATGTATCACTATTCGTTTAGTTTTGTATTTTATTCTGGCATTTTATTAGAGAGTCTTTAGAAAATTATCCTTGAGATCCAACGAGAGGATAGCTAGCAGTGGAAGCGATACCGCAGTGGTTGTCCTTGTTCCTGGCCATTTTTATGTATCCCTTGTCACCCCACGTTTCACCCCAGCTGTTCTTTACCAACCAATAGTCATTACCGTTTTCGTCAGTTCCGTAACCTACTACTAATACTCCATGATCCAATTGGTCGCTGGAACACTCGGGTTCATAGTAGACACCTAAAATTTTATACAATATATAGTAGCAGGTTCACTAGACCCATCGAACTTATAAGTATTTCCAAGTTGTACCTTCAGAGTAAAATTGGAATGATTGGTGAGAAGCATCGATAGCAACAGAGATTGGCCCAACTGTGGCAACTGCCATTTTCAGCTTCTTTTCATCTCCTTCTGGAATGTCTACGTAACCAACATCGGAAGCTCCATTGTTCCTTGGATTATATCTGTAGAAAACAAAATCAGTCCAGTAATGAAGGTCACGCTGTTAATAATATATCTGACAATCAGATTTTGTTCAAATTAAATGTATAGCTAAGTGAAGCTTTTAAAAACAAATTTTATTGAAGGCATGGCTGTCGAGATATTTACCTGCATTTGTCGTTCTCGCCTTCATAAGGATAAGTACCCTCTGTATCAAGGCCTCTGTTTTCTTTTACATATTGGAATGCCTGATCCATCAGTCCTCCATTGCATCCATTGTTACCATATCTCGCAGAGCAATCAACCAGATTTTGTTCGCTCAAGGAGACCAGAATTCCTGTTCTTCTGAAATGCTGTCCTTCCAGAGATCCAGTCTATAATAATGATTGACAAAATAAAATTAATGACAAACTTCTTTTAAGACTTTCTTAAACAGTAAGTAATCGAAAATTATCGATTGAGTCTTACTGAAGAGAATGCCCAGCAGGATCCACAGTGGCCCTGATCCTTGACCGGGGTCACAGCCCCATGTTTTCTCCAATCTACAGATGCCGGTAGTTCAACATTTGCTGGTTCAATAAATGCAGCACCGACTGGAGGCCTTTCAGATCTCAACAGAGCATTTATGGATTTGTTGAACCCATTCAAAGTGTTGACAAATTCGTGATGTAGCTAGAAATAAGATCACAAGAATGTACCAAAAAAGAACACGACATGAAATCAAGTAAACTGTACAGGATACTCACCATGTCTCCATACTTATTCATTTTCAATTTGTATGGTACTTTATTCATTTCATAGTTGGCATTATGTTTAGCTATTTTATGTTTATTATCCATGTATATCTTCATTCGGAATCTTTCCTCGATATCAGATTTATAAGATTTGCCATGTTGCATCTAAGAATTCAATAATGCTTGCATAAAACTTAAATAACATAATATCGGGTGAAGTAACTTATCATAATACAACTCATTTATTTATCTCAAGTGCCTTCCTAGCAGTTTCTTCTTCAGTGAAATATAAGTCAATTAGAAAATTACCTTAAACGTTATCCATTCCTGATTAACCAATTCAAAGAAAGATACAGCTTGGACGGTGGCAATTACTGCCACGATTAAAAGCAACAGCACCCTCATGATCTGTCAATTTTATATCTAAAAATATTTGTACAGATTACTTTCCTTCCAGATAAAGTCTATTAAAATCTAAATTATCATATCAGCCAAAATAATCTGACAAGCATTCATTTATTTACGAATTACAACAATAATACAGATAGATAGGAAAATAAAAACAAATAATATTAGGAAATTTCATTGATACGAATTGAGTGGCATGTTTCAATTGCGCAGTTTCTTAGTTTACGTCACTTCGATAACGATGCCGAATAGTAAACTTTTTTGTAACATACGATTTATTAAATTATGTAAATGTTCTCTAACAAAAAATGTTCTCTAACACGAAATAAATGAACATCGCCCGACGCGTTCACCGTTCATTGTTACGCTGTGCAGAGGCAAAATTTACTCGACAACACGGAAAACGTTACGTCGTATTTATCATTCTTGACAATCTTTTGTTCACACGTTGCAAATCGCACAAAGAAACGGTCAAGGTAATTATTAATGTCTTGTCTCGAGCACATCTGTACCTATTGTGTCTCTCGATAAGGAAATATCGAAATTAATTTCATCAACAAAGAGCATGAAGAAAATATTTACAATGCATGCAACAGCATTTTCACGAGAAACATAATCCTTATTCGAATAAAATGTAAAACAAAGTATCTTCGGAAATAAGAGAAACCGAGAACAAAACAAAAACAATTATTGGAAAATGACATCCAATATTGTATATCATTGTCCGTCATTGCGTGATTCTTTGTTATTAATTTCGACTCGATGGAGCATTTTTCTCAACGACAGTTTGGAATTACTTACCAAACGTTGAAATTAATTGATGACAAAAATTGCAAACAAGTGTATAATACGCTGCGTCTCTTCAACTACCTCCGAACCGGACGAATTAATATAACAAACTGCTCTCGCTTCAGTCTCTTCTATCTCTATATTCCTTACCCTCCCCTTCGACTACGTGATTCATCGTTCGAGCTTCTATTGTTTCCAACGTCCACAACTTCCTAGCATTCTGTTACAAGATATATTATATTTGAAAAATGAACGTCGTGTAAAAATGAATTAAATATTACTCATCAATATGTGTATATTAATCATCAATAGACGCATCCTTGAAATATCCATTACAAAACAAATTGTAATCAACCTATAATTAAGGTAGTATAGTGTGTCCTTGAATTATTTCGTAGTAAAAATAATAAGCATATCATTTACTTCTATAACGTTTTCAGGATTCGCAAGTCGCAATTGACCTGACCTATAAACCTATTTCTTTCGAGATCTCATCGCATGTTTTAGATTTTTTCTTTGTCTAATGCGATTGATAACTGTATTTTCCCAGCCGTGAAATTCTGCGAATTATTTTTAATAATTATCGCACGTGTTCCTTGTTCGATAGAATTATGGCAACAAAACCGTAAGTTGAAACCTGATAATTACGATGGGAGAGAGTGGAACTAACGGATAATAATGATGTATGTAACATTTATCTATTCACGTGAGTTTCTGCATCATTTATTCCAACTACTCTGAACGAATCAGTTCGAATACGATCATGCATCACTCACACATGTACATCACGGGTGTCATGTGATTCTGATAAGATGATGATGCGAGTTTAGCAACCAAAGCAACCCACATTCCAAATAACGCATGCGATACATTTTATCGCGAGTGATGCTTACGCGTTCTTTAAATCGTTAATCAACTTTCCGGCCTGCATAATCTATTGCGACTACTATTTACAACTGTAAATATACCCTCGTGACCTTTGGAAAGAGAGCTACGAAATCTTGAAACGATCGAACTTTGAATTTTCGTTGCAATAGAAGAATATTCCAAATGAAAACATAAATAATTGCCTATCTTGCAGTTGCAAGTAGACCGTGAACATATATTTACTGTATGCAACTCGAAGATAATTTAATAATCTCCAGATCTATCGGAGAAAATTTATTAAATCTACAGACCGCACGAGATTTCATTTTATACAACTATGCTTATATCCTTTACCGATTGATTACAGCAAGTACGTTACAACGTAAAATAATAGTATCTATTGTTGCCACGTGTCGATATAGATATATTTACATATATGTAATTTATTTAAATAACTGGTAACTCGCTCTACGAGTCGTACGCGTACTAGTAGTACCAGCGCACATTTATCCTCCTTTGCAGTGTGCTTGCAGAGAGGAGAGCGTGACATATATTTGAATCGGTGCTAACTTTAATAGAGAAAAATGAGTGCGAAAATAGGAGATACGATTGATTTGTCAAAAAAGATGAGAGCGATGTTAGAATGGAGACACGCGAAAAGGAAACAATTACGACATGAATATCTGAAGGAATCGCTTCATCCTATAAAACAAACGATGCCCGTATGTACGAAGCATCATAACCTCGTAGATGCCGCTTCAGAAATAATCGTCGAATTGATATTTAAATAAAAATGAGAGCATTAATTGACTAAAAATGAGCTTTTAACCACGTAACTCGGTGTTACATTCTGTAAAAAGTCAAGCGTTTTATCGTCGAGCATCTGTGACATTGTAGAATTAAATTATTACATAAGAGTATTGATAATTTAGATGAGGATGATACTTGTTTATTAATTGAACATAATGTAATGATTTGTTTAGCTCGAAACTGCGATGGAACGTTTTGCTATGCTGAGACTTCGCCATGAGTATGTTACAAAAATGACGGCGAGACAACATCTAACTACAGGCTTTTTATTTCTCGCGGTACTTATTGGAGGTTCTGAACTTCTTAAAAAAACCAGGGTAAGTTGTTAAATATAACTGTTGGTAACATGGCAAAGAGAAGTAAATTATGGAAAATTTATTTTCGATCCATAGGAAGATACAGAAAAGATGTACCGCAGCGGTGTTATAAGTTATGCTGACAGAGAGTCAAAATTTGTTCAGTAGCAAATTTAGCAACATATAAGTAATTGTATATACATTATATATCCTCTATTATAACGCAATAAACTAGTTAAACTAGAACAGGTACTTTACAAGTTAATGAGAAGGAATTAAATGAAGCATTTCAGTTTACTTACTAATGTAAGTTCAAGACTTCTTAATTTATTTTTATGGAGAATCTTATTCTATCTTATTACCACTTCTATGTATCTGATTACCGATCTTCGAGCTGCTTGTCTCTTGCGACAACCGCATCATCGAATTTTACCATGTAGGTTGTTCCCTTGTGCCAATGTGCAGTTACTTTCGCTGGCTACAAAGATATTTATCATTATCATGGTCACCAAACTTTGATTAATTTAATAATTTCTAATCTAATTCTTAATATTTAGAGATCATGTCCCTTTTACTATTATTGTATCATTGATCAAATTAATAAGAGCTTAATAAAATTGAATACATACAAAACCACAGTCGCAGAGAATAGCTTCAACGATTCCCGCGATGAAAGAAGCACAATTTAAACTTCCTTTATCTTTTGGTACCGATATAAATTTATTTACCAAAGCTTCTTTTTCTATGATATAATAAGTACGTTCATCATCGTTCGCATGTTCCAATTTATCAGCTTCACGACCAAATAACGACTTCCATACTGTGCTTTTAATGAACAACAGAATATTCAATAATTTTATTTCACGTTTTCCTCCTTTTTCCCGCACGACCAGGAGATCTGTTATCCTGTGACCAACTTCTGCACCAATCTCAGCTAGTCTAAAGCGAAAAGGTAGACTTTAACATGAGCCAGTGGACAGTTATTGTCTTCGTACAATCACATACTTATTTTGTAATTCTGGCACAGTGTAAACTCGATTTTGACAGTACTGTACGAGTTCTGAGAACAACAATGCGAAACAACTCAGGCTAACCTCTCCTTTCCCTTTGCTCAACGATTTATCAAGAATGCTCGTTCGCGTTCGAACCGCCGATATCGTGATACTTGTCATCTTTACAAAATAATTTTTATTTCAAGCAACGTTTCACTTTAATAAATTAAGTATTACGATAGTATCAGTAGAAATGAGATGGCTCTGCTCAATGCCTGGCCATTTTCGTGTTTTCCATACTAGTGCTGCCTCCAATTTTGTTTACCTTGTTCAATTCAAATGCCGGAATGTAGGCAAATAGAAAATGATTTTATTGAGCTTTTTATATACATGTATAAAATTCTATATGTATTTTGCATCTTGCAAGTGTGTGGAACAATTTCTTCCTTTTTAATTGACGATCATCTTACAGGGGCCTCTAGTACCTCAAATCCCTTACCATAAACACATACAAAAGACTTTCCGCTAAAACAATATAGAATTACATTTAAAAAAATGGATTTTTGAAGACTACCGTTATCGAAGGACACTTTTTGAAATTTTTGCTTAAATTCAATTTAATAGCCATCATAGAAAAACTGAAAAATTGGAAAAAAACTGAAAAAAAGAACGATTAAAGCAGAGATGATTTTAAGCAAAAATTGAAAAACGTATCTTTCAAGATCTGCGGTAGAATTAATGTAAAATAATAACTTTCATTTAATATTGAATTTGATACGCACGCTGGACCAGGCCATGAAATTAGACCTTTTATGTCTGTTACAGATGTATGAATCGTTTTTAAAATCCTCGCGTTTAAACCACTTTCATCATAATCGTAATAGTACACATTTACACGCTGATCTATCCCAGCAGTGAAAATTATATTGTCCGTGTGAAACTTTATGCCGGTAATTTGAGCGACGTGCGTGTCCGAGCAGCTCCATTTGGATAATAATAAAATTTTGATTTCGCTCGATAGCACAACTTTCAAGCGAGCAATATTAAGTAAATTATCATCGCCACCAGTTACTATTAAATACTCGTTATCTGCAATCCGTTTTAAATCACACGAATTAATTCCCGATTGATGTAGCCTGAAGTCTGTGATTAATAGTAAATCTTCACAGCTTTGGAATTGTTCTTCTGTATTAGATTGTATCTTTGAAACGATACTAGTGAAGTCAATACATCGACAGATTCCGTCGGTTGACATTATTAGAACGACAACTCTTTCGTTGCATGTTAAGACAATGATCTTTGTTATACATCGACTAGCGCATTTCGTCTCTGCTTTTACCGAAATAGTTTTCACGTCGATATCGTATGAAAATATTCTGAAAACGAATATGGATATATAAAAAAAGTCAATTTCATTGAGATTATAAAACCAAGAGAGAACTGTCATACCTTACATATCCATCCGCGCAGGCAACAAAGAGCAATACGTAATTTAGACCGTAACGATAAGTATCAACGTCCATGTATCGCGTCTCAGGTTCCACATTGTATCCCGAGTCCAGCGATTGTTTTTTCCGTTGTTGATCAAACCCGCACAACATATGGGATGCAATATCATGGCAAGAAATATCACCTTTGAATAACATGAAATTATCTTGTGTTATGTCGATCTCCCAGACTTTTAATTGAGCTCTTCCACCCCCCGAAAAAACGAGATACTTCTTAAACAATTCGTTATCAGATTGTAAATTTAAATAGGTCACAAATTTTACAGCTGAAACGTGACCGTCCAGAACAACCATTGTAACAGGTGTATAACAATTCGTCATATCTAGAGTATAGAAAATCCGAACAGTGGTATCTTCGCT
>SHCU01000154.1:130638-143208 GCA_004307685.1 Ceratina australensis | reverse complement strand
ATGCAATATCATGGCAAGAAATATCACCTTTGAATAACATGAAATTATCTTGTGTTATGTCGATCTCCCAGACTTTTAATTGAGCTCTTCCACCCCCCGAAAAAACGAGATACTTCTTAAACAATTCGTTATCAGATTGTAAATTTAAATAGGTCACAAATTTTACAGCTGAAACGTGACCGTCCAGAACAACCATTGTAACAGGTGTATAACAATTCGTCATATCTAGAGTATAGAAAATCCGAACAGTGGTATCTTCGCTCCCGGATATAAAAATATTGTATCCATCAATATTTAATAACGGTTTCATACAATGTATCTCCTTTGTATGATGACCATACTAGAAATTTTAAATGATATTGTGCACTTGACCCTTTGTGGGGTTGCAGATAAATGATTAATCTTAAAACTTACTGGCTATATGTACAGAAAAAAAATTACTCACTCGCACAGCTAATGAAGTAGACACGAAAGAACTCATTGAGAAATCAGATACAAATATTTCTTTGTTACGTATGTACAAGAACGTAATGGAACATTCGTTTGACATTAAGCAATCCCATGATCTGTGACCACCGCCACATGGTACCCTCGCTAATACTCGATGACTGTATGTCCGATTGTAAATATAAATTACAAAATCCGCCTGTAAGTTAATAATAACAGATTAAAAATGCAAAAACATTGCGGATAATATCTAATTACCTCTTGAAAACCGAAGATGTAAATTTCAGAACCCAAATTTACATGATGGGCAATCCAATCCATTGGCACTTTTTCTTGGTGTAAAGGAGATAGCAGATTTTTATCTCTGTTTAATTTATAGAATCGCAATGTCCCATCGCGACCCGCCGATATCAATTTGTCATAGAAGACTATAAAAGTTTGTACACCGATTATCCCGTGAACTTTCACGAAGGTTTGAACAGGTTTATCAATTGTTTCAACCGCGTCCTCTTCATTATACAAAGTTGATTTTTCAAGAACGAACACGTGCATGCTTCCACACCTATCTCCGCACACTAACAATCCTTTGTATAAAACGGCTGCTGTTAACCATCGTTCGCGACCGGCTGGTAAAATACATATCGCTCCTATTGTAATTAGTCCTGTATGAAACAAGAGAAATCGTTCAACGTTCATTGCACATTAAGTTACCTTATATATTTCATAAAATATACCTTCGAGAGTAAAATGAAACATCTTTAAGACACCTTTCTCTCCACATATCACTATGCTACTATTTTCTAGCCAATGTACAGAGAGTATCGTTGATTCCATAATCTTCTTTTCGAAAATCTGTTTCAACTTTTTTTCAGTATCTGTAAGTTAGTAATCAGTATTAATTTATACAACGTGTGGACCAATTAATAGGGCTTTCACAGTAAATAATGTTACCTCACCTTGGTATACAGTCACATATCCAGACTTTGATGCGAAACAGACAAAGGAATGGCAGGGAGAAACTTTCATAATGCAATAGCGGCTATATTCTTCTAAGTACAGAGACTCTTGCGGATTGTCATGTTCTTTACCAAATATAAATAGAGTACCATTCTCGCTGAAAACTAAAAATTTTCCACTGCGTAAACAGCAAACGTACTTCGGCGAAGCGCAGGTAAATTTCTTTGATGATGGTACAGAATTAAATACATTAACGACAGGGAATACATTAATCGCGCCATCGCCACCGCCAGTAAAGACATTTTTATTGTCATTCGTTGTATTGATGCTCCATATAGCAGCTCCATAATGGGCGGACAGTTTATTCACCAATTTACCATCCAGCGACCAAGTGCACATATGAGAATCTTCTCCTATTGTAATTATACTCTTGTCTTTAATAATACATCTCCATACTCTAGCTGTGTGACCGAACATCGTTTTCATCAGTATTATATTAGCTTCTTTCCAATCTAACATGTTATTTTCTTTCGTATCTTGTACTTTCCATAATCTGACGGTTCTATCATCCGATGTAGAACAAATGAGTTTTGTAGCCTCATCATAAATCACTGAAAAGATCACACCCTGGAATCAGATAAATTTATATATTTATGAATTGGCTAAAAGTATATCTTTTTATTCAGATACGAACTTAACAAACCTTATGACCTCTTAAATGGTGTAAAACTGGGGCTTCATTATTGCAAGTATGATCCACTTCCCATATCAAGATCTCTCGGAACAGTGTCCCACTAAAAATAATTAGATTGCCGTTATCTTTCACTGATATAAATCCTGCATATCTGGTAACGGAATTAAGTTTAATATCAGATATACATTTTTTCTTTGATGTACAGGAATGTAAGGATACAAAAGAAATTTTTCTTTGCACGTAAACATTTTGTAACTTAATATCTCCTGGTTTGGATTATAGATGCATACAGTATTATTTGCTAGGAGTAGACATAAATGATTAATTTCACTAATCATTGACCATTTCACTGCTATTATCCAGTCAGGAACTGTTTGTTTACTAATCGCAACATCAATTCTGCAATATAAGTTTTATTAATTAATACAATTGTTAATCGACAGAACAGATAATTATTAAAATTCTAACATACGCTGGACTATCTGTTGTACAAGAAATAGTGTATGTACAAAACAGTTTTCTACCAAAGACTGTTAATATGGAATTAGGACCTTCAACGATTCCATGTATATTGTGTGGCTCGAGACAATTTAACTTTAGCCGGAACGCGTAAGTTCTAGCATCAAATACATATAAAATACACCCTATGCCTGTATACAAATTAATGTACATATAAATAAATATATACACCATACAATGCAAATAATAAATAAGCTTACCTGCAAAGAGGAAATCGTCGGTACAACAAAGAGCAAGAACATCGGCGCACAAAATTTTCGAAGACATTTTCAATCGATTAAACTATTTTTTAATAACTAAACTTTATTAAATGTCTGATCGATATTATTTCGGGAAGAACAGTACTGTTCTTCCGCGTGAATGCGAGAACATGCAGCAGCGCATTGCCCCAAAGCTGCCAGATTGAGGACGGGAGCCATCGGGAACCAGCCCCTCCATTTACGCACACCGTCGCACCGTATCGATGTGCTTCGTGCTCGGCAGATTTCGTGCAGTAGAGAGAGAAGGTTTTCCGTCGCTCTTACTCCTGTAGCGCTAAGATGCGAGGCCGACGACGAATATTCCCAATTCTGGATTTCCATTCTTCCTAGCATATGTTTACATAAAAAAAAATTAAAATTTTTCGATTGTATTAACCATACAATTATGGATACATAAATCCTAATCTTCGAAAATCTTTACTTCCCTTCATCTATATTTCTTCGCCTTGATTCCAAAGTCTCAGATGCGATATGAAGCGAAGTCTAATTGTTCATTTGGACGTGATTCTGATTTCGACGGCGGTTCGTTCAGGAAATCCGTTCATTGTTCTAACGATTACATGTGCTACCATTCTTTAATAGTATCTCGATGGATGAATGTGGCCTTTTGGAAATTTGTAAGACAGCACTTTCAAATTTGGCATGCCAGAAACCCGAGAATGAGCATTCACATTTTCCCTCCGTGAGTTTAGCAGGTGCAAGAGTGACTGACTAATGTTTCGCCTCCTCTCTCTACTGATCGAAGTTTATCTGAGCTCGGAGCACGCAAATGCAGACATTGTGCGATAGTGTACGTAAGTGGAGGGGCTGATTTTGATGGCTCCCGTCCTCAATCTGACACCTCTGCATTGCCCCCGCGGCCACCCGCCAGGTGGCTTACAGCTCAACAGCTGTTCGCTGTTTGACAGCGCACATGGTATATCCGATACCAGAATTTTCTCTTCACTAAATTGTCATTAATCGTAACTTACACGCAACATGATTGAAAATCATTCCCGACAAAACCATCGATGCAAAATATTTTTCAAGTTTTAACGACCTTGTAACTTGCAATGTAAGAATATCACAATTATATTTCATGAGTTTTGCTTCAAATTTCAGTCGCTTTCGTGTGGGAATACGAATCATGAATGCTACAATGAGTAACTGGCAAAACGACTTCTTTCAGAAAACAATGTCCTATTTAAAAACGGTATGCTTTTATCGGAGAGTGTAAACGCAAAGGAGAAGTTGTTAAGGGGATTGTTAGTTAACAGAGAAAGTAACAATAATCATGTGGGTCTTTGGTTATGGTTCATTGATATGGAAAGCAGACTTCCCGTATGCGGAGGTTCTTGTCGGCCACATCAAAGGATATGTCAGAAGGTTTTATCAAAAGAGTACGGATCATAGAGGAATACCAAGTAGAGTACGTATTTAATTGAGTCCTTTTGTTATCGGTTGGTCAAGTTAATTCGTTCCGTGTCAAACATTTTATGATAGCCTGGACGCGTTGTCACTTTGCTCTCTTCCGACAACCCGAACGACGAGGTATGGGGAGTTGCTTACAGGATATCTCCGCAGAACATAGAAAATGTTGTCAAACATTTAGACTACAGAGAGAAAGGTGGTTACAAGAGGAAGAGCGTTCTCTTTTACCCGTCCCACTCGATCAAAGACATCGAATCGCTCTCGCTGGAGAATGACCAACGTAAAAATCTATCCGATTTCGAGGACATGCCGTTTTACATTACAATTTACATAGGCAGCGAGGATAATCCAAATTATGCAGGCATAGAAGATGTACATATAATAGCGCAACATATAGTAGAATCTTGCGGTCCTAGCGGAGCTAACACCGAATATTTGTACAAATTGGCGTCTGCTATGCGAGTGATAGCTCCAGACGTAAATGACGAACACCTCTATACGTTAGAGAAAATTGTAAAGACATTGGAGCAAGGAAAAGAAAATGAAGATAAAAATGAGTAAAAGATGTACGTGCTAACGAAAGTATAAATCTCAGTTTTAATCCCATTTATACATTATTACTAAGTATCTGTGCAATGGATATTAAATTAGACAAGCTTTGTAAGATATGAGATGTGATATCTAACATGTAGTTTAAATAAACTCTTCTTTATCATAAATAACAACCTTGTTTTTCATACAATTTACTTGTATAACATATTGATCATGCCAGCATGTATCAAATAAAAATTAATGTACATATAGAGTTAAATTCTCTGCAAGGACTCATATGTCTACTAAATAAACAATTTAGAAATATAATTACATTGTGGCGAAGCTGTAAATATTTTATGATGACGTCTATTTAAATTGGCTCAAGGGACTATTTTGTACGCATGAGTGTTCGGTGACGCGTAATGATCAGCTGAAAATATGCAGTCCGCCATTTCTTATTGTTAGAATAACTGTCAAACGGGATGTTTCGCCAGTGAATTTATTTCCTATCTGTATCGAAAAATAGGATAAAAGAAGCCAAGATTGGGTGATTTATTGACGTGAAAGCGTTTCGGACGCATCCGGGTATGTGTTTACTGCTAAGTTTACTAAAATTCTCTCATCCGCCAAACGGTATTTGCGGAATAGGTCGAAACGCGTAATTAAACCAAAATGGTGGTAATCGCAACACTATCATCATTTAATACCCTTCTAATGGGACAACGTTTATCTAAGAACATCTATCAAATATCGAAAAAAACACTTTATGTTTTCGTCAAGTTATCATGCTTTTGCACGTAGTCAACGACTCAACGTAAATACTATGTTTTATGAATAAACTACAACGATCAATTAGATCTGCTTTCTCTAATTGTTTGTATTCATACAGTACATCTTTTGTTTACTTCTTGAACGATGAAAGAAATTACATTTCTCAGAGCTTGTATTTCATTCGCAAGTTGGAAGTGACGTGAACAAAGACATCGTTATAATTTTTACTCTTCCTTATATACTCAGCTAAATAATCCTTTGATTCAAATAAGATATAACAAAAATTTCGTACATTATCTTGTTGCTGTTTCAAGTTCGTTCGAATTCGTGCATCTTCGTAACGACTCGGTTATTGCTTATTCGGTATTGTAAGCCCTAAGCCCAATCCTCACAGTGGTTGATCATACAATTTATTGTAAAAAACACAATACACAGCAGCAGGTATAAGTATTTAGGAGTTTTTAAACTCAGCACACGGCATTTGCCGACCAGGGCAAAGGCCCAACAAACACTGTGCCTGCGCTCGCTTGGTGGGGATAGCTCGCACCGTATCGCCCGCTCTGTGAAAATTGCGCTTTACAAAGCTGACGCGAGTGACACATAACACAGTATCGTTTAAGACAGGGTAGTGATCAGTTCAGAAGTAGAACAAAGCTCAGTGCATTTTGTGACCTGCAAAAGCTCGGCTTTGGTCTTTCGTAAAAAGGAAAAAGTAAAGTGTTCAGTTTTTCTTAAAGTGGATCTCTTAAGAGTGTATTTTGGGTAAAATGAATGGTGCGTATCATCGAGTTAGTTCTTTATTAAATTGTAATACACATATTTTATCGCCGATTTGATATACTCACGAATTTTTAAATACATCCTAACTTGTTTTTACCGAATAATTCACGAAAATTTAGTCGTTACTTAGGCCCAATTTGGTTTTATCCAACGTTCGATCAAGAACTTCGTAATCGCGATAAGACGCAAAATTTTCAGAAATTATGACATAAACTCTTATGCTTTATACCTCTTTTATCTATTTTTCATTACTAGAATGTTTTACTAATAGTAGATCACGAGATTCGAGTAACCTGAAAATTTGTTCGATTGTAAACAAATTTTTTATACACAGTTTTAATGCATATATTAATTCTGTTAATGTAACGCCTTGTAATTTAATGTTAAAGTAGTATGAGGGATTGTATAACTTTTTTATTTGTACGATTAAAACGTTTTGTTTTGATTTAATGCGTGAGCTTAGTCACGTCTCACGTCCCTTTAATTTTGACAGTTCGTTGCGTCAGCCTTTTAGTACCCTCCTGCGCGATTCTCTTTCCTTTCAATGTCACGTACAGTCAGAAATGCAAAACAGGTATCATCAAGGTGATGCAACATAACTTATTCCTTTCTTTCTTTCAATATTGCACTTGACGGTTTCTCGAAAATTCATTACTACATAACTTCTAATATTGGTGTGTTATGAAATCAAAAATAAAATGAGTCCGAAGTACGATAATATATCTAATTACGTTATAATTTTATCAAAGTGAACGTACGATAGAAATTTCCTATTCGTAATTAGTATAAATGATATGAAAAATGTGAGATCTAACGGAGTTAGATTGAACGAGCTGTATTATTACTGGTACATTCGAGAAACTTACGATTGATGGAGCGGGAATGTAAACACATGCACACGTGTGCGGTAGAGAATTAATATAATTGTTTTAACAATTAAATATACTTTTAACAATGTTTTATATCTTTAATTGGTCGAACGGTAGTACACTTAATTTCCCATTCGTGCAAGTTTTACAAAAGTTTATAATTACGTGCGTATTTTTCCTTAAACTGATTAACATTAAATGTAGTACTAATATATTCAATATGATATTTTTCAGATACAAGGCTAGCCAGCTGCTCCATTCTTGTGGTGTGACATATTTATCATCAGCTGCACTACGCACACGTCGCATCAGTTTTATTCTTTAATTGTTGCTGTAGTGAGCTGCGAGTCACACATTGCAGGAATGGATACGTCGGGCTTGCCTGTACCGGATGCAATCCACCCATTGCTTCAACAATTGCAAGAAGCATTGCTCCTTGAAGTTAAATATCAGCCTAATCTTCAATTACCCAATATATCACAGGTATGGATAAATAAATCCTACATCTTTAAACGAATATTATGAACATTCTCTTCCATATAATATTGTCCATTCAGAATGATGAAATAACAATCGGAGCCCGGGATGGATCAGCCCACGTTTTAAGATGTTTAAAAGTCTGGTATGACCTGCCGTCGGATGTATTTTTCATTGCAATCAATTTAATGGACCGATTCTTAACGAAAATGAAAGCAAGACCGAAGCATATAGCTTGTATCAGCGTGTCCGCGTTCCATATAGCCGCTGTTCAACTGGCTCAGTCATTGGACGCGGATCATTTGGTCTCCATATCGCAATGCAAGTGCACCGGCGGCGATCTTAAACGCATGTCGGATGTGATACGGAATAAGTTAGCATGGGCACCTGGTACTCAACCCGTCACGTCGCTAACTTTTCTACGATTGTTCAACGCAATGTTCCTTGCTGTTGCAACACAGCTAGGGCTCGGGGAAGTGTACACTGCTATTGTTAGGGTGAGATATTTTATCCGATACAGTGATTTTCAGTAATATTTGGATGTCGAATAACAAGCGATCTCATTTCAGGAATCTGAGCTACTCCTTAGATTAGAGATGATTGCCTGCGACGGTAATTGTGCGAGCTTGAGATCTTCGGAAGTGGCGCTCGTCTTGCTTTGCAAGTATTTGGACGGCGCAGTGAACCGATTAGATACTAACACAGAAACTCCTGTATCTACAACTCCCAGTTCCTCTACTATCAGTACACCTGTAACGTCGAAACAGCAGCAAATGTTTCGACTACTGGAATTTTCTATAGAGCTTCAGAAAATATGTAAGGTAATCCGATTTTTATTTTTATACACAGTGACTCACGGGAGTGTCCAGAATCCGTTTTAAAACGGAATAACTTTCCGCGAGCCACTGCGATTTATCAAGTGCGTTAAATGGAACAGAGCATCTAAGTTGGCGGAATCTTTTATTTGCAGATTTCAGACGCAAGTTTTTTTTCAACGCACGAAGCTGTGGGCACCGTGTTGAGCAAGTATAATGCTCAGGAACAAACGCCACACAGGCAAAGACTGATATGGAAATTATCCTCTCGCACGGCACGCATTTTACGTCCAACTGATAAATTTATTTCAGTGCTACCTGCAATCGCCGAACACGCTCCGGTTCCTTCGCCAAGTAAAATTAGGTACGCACGCTGACGCGTCTGCGTTTTCTTCTAAACGTCATTAGGCGATCAGCCGACGACGCATTGATTTTATGACGCGTGATTCATGTTTACTATCTGTTCGCAGAAAAAATCGAAAGTTCGGCCGGCGTCATGGAAACAAGAGACGTTGAACAGCAATATCGGGGCCTTAACGTAAGTTGTTACGCTGTACAATACATTTTTTTATAATATCCATTACGTGGCTCTTATAGATACATTGCGAGTCTAAAAGCAGAAATGTTTTATCGCGTTAAAAAACTGTTATTTATACGTAACTAATTCTTCTGAATTCATTTTGAGAAATTCATCAAGCATGTAGCGGATGTTACAAAAAAATGAAGAATTTTTTCTCACTAGATTACGTTATCAGAAGAGTATTTACGATTGTGTAGCTAACAGAGGATTAATTTTAAAGGTGCTGGATTCGCAAGTTCAATAAGTGTTAACAACAAGCGAAAAAAGAAATGAATTAGAAAGAAAGTTTTGTTAGAAGTTTAATAGAAAGTACAAATATCAATGTACATATTTATGTCGTGAGGCAAAGTTTTAGATGCCGTCTTTTACACGAAAGGGGAAGCATACATTTTGATCCAGTATTTAAGTTGATACTAGAAGTCGAAAAAGAAATATACTTATCTGTTTTTCTTCGACCGATTCGTACTATATTTTAAATATTACGTCGTTCGGAAAGTAATTCCCTTTTTTCCAATTCATTTTCATAGAAAAAACGAAATTACTTTCCGAACGACCTAGCAAAGAACTGTACTTTTCAAGCTTTCTAATTTAATCATGTATGTACGCGAAAAGAAGCGTAAATCAGACAGGGCGAGGTCGTATAATTAATGTGATACACTGTCCATCGTAATTTGTACATTAAAAATGAAATATAAATATATATGGATTCGTCTGCGATACGCGTTGAAAACATATAAAAAAGAAGATCGATTATACGTATATACAATTATAAAAGTTAAAAATTATTTAAAAAGACGTAAATTATGGAGCGGCGAAGAATTTATTAGTGATCAAAATGTTAATTAAATTTTAACGCTAAAGACTGTGTGCAAGGTACTCGAATCACTACTGTCATGTTTTCCTGTGAGATTGTATTTATGTATTGTTTACGAATTGTATGAATGAATGTAAATAAGGTAATCTCCTCTCAGACAGTTCGACAGTATCTTAATCATGAATATAAAAGCAAAGCCGCAATCATATTGCATTTATATTAAGTCTGATGGTTCGACCTTTTGTACTCCAACTGTTTCTTTAATGCTACAATCTCGATCCATAAAATTTATTGGATCGATAGTAATCAGCGGAATCTCAAAAAGCAGCCTTCGAATCGCATCGTTCAATGTTAAATCGAAGTCGGATCACATTTTTTTTATTGTAATCAACATTTCGATACCACGTCTTATGAATGAATGAAATTAAAAGCGCAGAAGATTATTAGTCTAATCTTTGAAATGTTTGGAGTAAAACTTTTCTTCTCGAGACAGAGAGAGAGAGAGAGAGAGAGAGAATGAGTAAATCAATAGGCAGAGGTATCAGCTGTGAAAGTATAAGTAATATGTGTAAAATTAATTTAAGGTATACGTAGTATTATACGAACGAAGCCACGAAGTTTGTGATAAGATTTTTTACTAACGAGTCTTTGAATGTGGTTAACGGAGTACTAAAAGTGAGGTAACTTTGAGCATTTAAAAATCAAATTCTTTGCCCGTAATTCGTCACTTTACATATTTCGTGTGTTGGATTTTTATAATGAAGGAACCACAGAATACTCTGGATTATATACATATAAATATTTTGTTCTGCACAGAAGTAGTTTGTAATTGTGTAATATATTAAACGCGGAAACGAAGCAATTAACTTTTCTTACCGTTTGTGAAAATGATCTATTCGTAAATTGTATTTAAAAATTGTCTGCGACGTTAAACATTGTTGAGAAAATGCGATTATTTTAAAGAGAGCTTAATTTCGAATATATTTGTAGTTTTAGCCAGTCTGTACTAGTCATAAGTCATGCGTACATGTTTTCCTCTTAATTCATAGTGATTCTCAAATGATATAATTCAAATATATGAAATTGCATATCTTAGAATACTGTAAACCTGTACATGCAATAGAAAAATTGTCATATTCAGTGTATGTATTTGTAAGAGTAACATATTGTCACGCGATTTTCACATTTCGTCGAATATTTCAATTCTGCTACATTTTTTTCTATCATTCGTAACAATATAAAGATGAATCCCGAAATGTCTGATATTTATGATATAACAACTTTGTAATAAAAAGCATATATAGATTAAGGATGAATGGATGTCTCATTAGTTTTCATATTAAACAAATTAGATATACATGTAACATTACAGAACAATGTCAGAAATCTATGGACCACTTAATCCTGAAATACAATTATTGTATTAAAATGTGTATATACGACAAACAGCTGTTATTTCTTTCAAAATTCAATTGCATCCATCCAGCAAATTTTAGATCAGCTCACCAATTTGTATTATAATTTATTATATAAGTTTCTTCCTATTCTTATTCACAATGAGTAGACTGTGGATTTTTATACAGTTTTATACATATGAAATATTCATCTAAATCCTCAAACAAATAATGAAAATAAAATAAAAAAATCCTATTTTATCTTGACACTCTTTAATATTCTCCCTTCGGTGGAGGAGCCATCGAAATCAGCCCCTTCACTTACGCAACCATCACACAATATTCGTGTAGAGAACTTCGGTAAGTAGAGAGAGAAGGCGAAACATCATTCCGTTTCTCTTACACCTGCTAAACTCATGTCAGAGAGGAAACGATGAAGTGATGTCTCAAATTTTTCCAAGGAGGCACATTCATGCATCAAGATATTATTAAAAAATGGAAGCACATGTAATTGTTGGAACAACGAATGGATCGGAACGAACTGCCGTCGAAATCAGAATCCTATCCCAATGAATAATTAGACCTCTTGGTACCGCATATGTGACTTTGGAATCAAGCGAAGAAATACAGATGAACGGAAGCGAAAATTTTAGAAGATTAGAATCTATAGGAATCTAGGAATCTATAGAATCTATATCACAAATTCCAAGCAGAAAGAATTTTTTCAATTTTAACCGATGTAAAAAGTAATAAGAGGTCCAATTTAAGCCACGATACAATAAATTCATTAATAATCATAAAGTCAGCTTTCAAAGCCCGCGGAGAGACCAGTTCTACTTTATTAATAAATTCAGATCATTTGCAATTAATGGAGAGTGAAAACTTATATTCTTGAATAAAATTTTTCGAAAACTTTTCAAGATAGATACTAGCTTGGTGATATAATCTGTGCTTTTATCCATTCTAGACATTTTATTCAGTCAGTTAACGTAGTATTTGCATTCAATTAATTATATCGTCAAACTTTTCATTACTGTCTTATTACAGACAAAGAAGCATGTAACAGCACAATTTTTTTTCTTTTTTTTTCTCACCCTTTGCGTCTCTACCTTGTCGTGGTGGGTGGACTTACGGTACATCTTATCAGAGATGCCAGATTGAGGACGGGAGCCATCGGGAAACTGCCCCTCCACTTTTGGCGCTCCGTGCTCGGTAGATTTCGAGCAGTAGTTTTGGTTAATACAATCTG
>SHCU01000154.1:100241-118635 GCA_004307685.1 Ceratina australensis | reverse complement strand
ACCGTTACGCTTTTCCAGTTCAGATAATACAAATTTATACGAAAGAGAGCTTTAGTTCGAGGAAGCACCGTCGTAATAATAGAGACGTATTCTCTTTATCGCATATACGCGAATGAACCACGTGCGTCCGCGATAACTGGTTTGGTTTTTTTTCTAAGATTATTGATTAAGTTCTCCTTTGTTATAATGCGGCTTCGATGTCTATTCAGTTTCCTATTTGCCAGGAAGAAAATTACGTGAAACGAAATGGACGGATTTTATGAAAGAAATTGATCTGTTTGTGCAGGGATGAAAACGAGGAGAGAGATGATTACGAGGGTACGATGGTTCACGTACCGAGGATCCAGGAAATTAAAGATTCCTCGAATACTGGGACGTTAAAGGTCAATATCGAGGGTATGAGATGCCAGAGCTGCGTAAAGAATATTGAAGGGACCATAGGTAGTCGCCCGGGCGTACTCAGCGTCAGAGTAGTCTTGGAAGACAAGCTGGGCTACATCGAGTACAGACCAGACGAAGTGACACCGGCTGAATTGGTCGAAGCTGTAGAAGACATGGGCTTCGTGGCTTCCCGTTGCGACCAGAATGGCTCCGAAACGAATTCTGCTTTACAACCGGCTGTCAGTACTTGCAGCATACATGTCGATGGAATGACATGCGGGTCTTGTGTCAAAACTATCACTGGCAAGTAAATAATTGAGAAAATCTAGGAATTCAATATAAATATTATCTTCGTATTACAGGCGTTCTGTCGGAGAAGCCAGGCATAAAAGAAGTGAACGTTAGTCTAGAAGACAAGGAAGCAAAAGTTGTGTACGACGATAGAAATGTCACTGCTGAGCAGATATCAGAGTTCATCGAAGACATGGGCTTTAGTGCTTCCATTAAGGAGGTGAACGGAAAATCCTGCAGGGCGCCGGTGAACTCAAAAGATAATCCCTCGCCGGATACCGTCATAGTGTCGATGAACGGAGGTGGCGATGTAAAGAAGGAGTCGAATCAATTAGCAAAATGTTTTCTACACGTTACGGTAAATATCAAACGAAACGTGATTCTCCCATTATTCATATTTTTACGAGTTCGCTTAATTTTCAAAAGGGTATGACTTGCGCTTCCTGCGTCGCTGCCATAGAGAAACACTGTAAAAAATTATACGGAGTACATAATATTCTGATAGCATTGTTAGCTGCCAAAGCGGAAGTTACGTTCGATCCAGACAAGATAAGAGCCGCGGACATTGCTTCCAGTATATCCGAGCTAGGCTTCCCTGCCACCTTGATCCAAGAGCCTGGAACTGGCGAGGGAGAAATCGAATTGAAAGTAAGTTCGCGAATGCAAAATATATTACTTAAATTTAGTAATTTCCGATAGTTCGGACATAGGTTCGATAAAAGAATTGGTTTTTCAGATTTCGGGTATGACGTGCGCGTCTTGCGTAAACAAAATAGAATCGTCCGTGAAGAAGCTGCCAGGAGTACAGTCTGCCGCAGTCGCGTTAACCACTCAACGTGGCAAGTTCAAATACGATGTAGAGAAAGTTGGTGTTCGAGACATCATAGAATCTATTAACAAGCTAGGCTTCACCGCATCGTTGATTAGTAATAAGGATAAAGAGAATAGAGACTACTTGGATCAGAGGTAAGTATAGTAATTCTGTAAGAATGATATCAAATAATTAGGTAAAACACATATTTATGTTCTTCATGTAGGGAAGAAATAAACAAATGGAGGGCGGCATTTTTAGTGTCTCTAATATTCGGCATACCATGTATGTTAGCTATGACGTATTTCATGATAGCTATGTCGGTGGGTGAACAAACACATGAGGACATGTGTTGCATAATACCTGGACTCTCCTGGGAGAACCTGATTCTCTTTATATTTTCAACACCGGTGCAGGTAAGCGATCATACTTATATTTATCTGCTAATCTTTTTACGGAGAAATATTTACAGTTTTTCGGTGGCTGGCATTTTTACGTTCAAGCGTACAAAGCTCTAAAGCACGGTACAACTAACATGGATGTATTAATTTCCATGACTACTACGATATCTTATTTATATTCAATCGCTGTTCTGGCAGCAGCGATGATAATGGAAGAACACGTTAGTCCCCAAACGTTTTTTGATACTCCTCCGATGTTGCTAGTATTTATCAGTTTAGGCAGATGGTTGGAGCACGTTGCGAAGGTTTGAACCATTATTATTCATCTGTTGTACAAATGAATAAATTAAAAAAACACTTGGAACAATTTCCAGGGGAAAACTTCGGAAGCTCTGTCGAAGTTATTATCATTAAAGGCGACGGATGCGGTCCTAGTTACGTTAGGCCCTAACAACGAGATATTATCCGAGCGTTTGATCAGCATAGATCTGGTGCAGCGAGGAGACGTGCTGAAGGTAGTCCCAGGTGCCAAAGTCCCGGTCGACGGGAAAGTTCTCACGGGCAACTCTACCTGTGACGAGAGTTTGATTACCGGCGAGAGTATGCCGGTGCCAAAGAAGAAGGGCTCGGTCGTGATAGGAGGTTCGATAAATCAAAACGGGCCGCTTTTGATCACTGCAACGCATACAGGGGAGCACACGACATTGGCACAAATCGTTCGACTGGTCGAAGAGGCGCAGACGAGTAAAGCGCCTATACAACACTTGGCTGATAAGATCGCGGGCTACTTCATCCCTCTCGTTATAGCCGTTTCTGTAATCACTCTAATTGTATGGGTGATAGTCGGATATGTGAACATAAACAGTTTGCCGATCTCGCATAACGATCAGATTAATGTTCACGGCATAAAGCAAGAAGAGATTATATTCCAGTACGCTTTCCGAAGTGCTCTTTGCGTACTGGCCATCGCCTGCCCGTGCGCGTTGGGATTAGCTACTCCGACCGCGGTCATAGTAGGGACCGGAGTCGGAGCGTTAAATGGTATTCTGATCAAAGGTGCTGAACCTTTGGAGAATGCGCACAAAGTTAAGTGCATCGTGTTCGATAAAACCGGGACGGTGACACACGGTGTACCGATGGTAACGAATATAACTTTGTTCGTTAACGAGAAGATTTGTTCGTTAGCGAAGTTTTTGGTAATCGTTTGTACAGCCGAGACGAACAGCGAGCATCCGATCGCGTCAGGTAAGATGCGAATATTTTTGTATATGTTATTCTACGACAGAGAGTTGAATAAATTACTTCTTTGTTCGCAGCGATCGTTCGATTCGTGAAGGATACAGTCGGTTCCGACGCTACCGGGCAGTGCACGAATTTTCAAGCGGTCGCTGGCTGTGGGCTCAAGTGCAAAGTGTCGCACATCTCGTCGCCATTGGCCGGCGCATTGAAGTCTGAAAAGATAATCAATTATGTGAATCAAGTAAAGAAGTTGTCATCCGGAACATACACTTTGAACAACGTGTCCGTGAACGTCGCCACGATCGCGAGCACGAGTCAAGAGAGGCAGAATCTAGACTTGGAATTATTGCTTAGTCCGGGTGTTCACGGCGATCAGGCTAGTCCTGACGATGTTTATGAGATCTGTATCGGCAACAGGGAATGGATGCGAAGAAACGCTGTTACTATACCGACGGAAGTAGAGCAGAAGATGAATTCCGAGGAGGAGTTAGGGCGGACAGCTGTCCTAGCTGCAGTGAACAACGTGTTAGTCGCTATGATCAGCGTCGCCGATACCGTTAAGCCGGAAGCTCATTTAGCGATTTACACTTTGAAGAAGATGGGCTTGGAAGTTATTCTTTTGACAGGAGACAATAGAAAGACCGCGGCTTCTATCGCTAGACAGGTGAACCGTCCTCAATTTACAAATCTAATGCGTTTCTGTTTGCGAATCGTCTAATATTAATATTTTATCCAGGTCGGTATCACGAGGGTGTTTGCAGAGGTTTTGCCATCGCACAAAGTCGCTAAGATCCAGCGTTTGCAAGACCAAGGTTTAAGAGTTGCGATGGTAGGAGACGGGGTCAATGACAGTCCTGCCCTTGCACAGTCGGACGTCGGTATCGCGATATCTTCCGGCACAGACGTCGCTGTAGAAGCCGCTGACGTGGTTCTCATGCGAGTAAGATAGGCAAATTACTTTTATCACGCACTTTGTATTTCACTTTGTATGATATTTAACAATTTTTCAGAACGATCTCTTGGACGTGATCGCGTGTCTAGATTTATCGAGGAAAACGGTTCGTCAGATAAGACTGAACTTTTTATTTGCTAGCGTTTATAATTTATTGGGTATTCCCATCGCTGCTGGGGTATTTAGTAGTCTCGGATTCTTCCTGCAACCGTGGATGTCCTCGGCGGCAATGGCATTGAGCTCGGCATCCGTGGTTGGCAGCTCTTTGCTATTAAAATTGTGCGTATCAGAGTTTGATAAAACACTAAGGGAGCGAGAGGAATTTTTATCTTCCGCTTTTACAGGTATCGAAAACCAACGAAAGCAACGTTAGAGACGGCTGAATATTTGGCCGCGATGCATGCTCATTCCACCGCGAGAATAATCGATATGGAGACTATATCTCTCCATCGCGGTTTAGATGATACCACAATACCTATCATGCACAGATCAGCGTCCACGCTATCCAGGTACGCTCAATCGACTTCTATGCTTTCAAAATTTATACGAAATTTCAATAATCCCACTGCTTGAAGGAGGGTACTTCCTATGTCATTGTTCTCTCCCTAACGTGCTAACATCGAGGTGTTAGTATTATGGAGGTCATAGTATTTACATTATTAATTTTGTACAAACTAACAAATCATTTAATTAATCGTCGATCAATTACTCCTTAACTTCATTCATTTGATGATCGAGTAATTATAGCTCTTCAAATTTTATATGGATAAACGGGCTGTGAGTAACGTTTGTTAATTGAGATATTGTTAACAAGACTGAAACAAAGTTTACCACTTTTTAATAACTGTAAATGGTTTAGTAAAAGAAAACTCTGATCAAACTGTAATATATTGTTATAGCAAATTGTGTATAAGAAGACGAGAGATGTTTGTAAATAAAAATTGATATTTTTCAATCGGCTGGACTTTGAAGTATAGATTTGCTTGTTTTACAGCCTGTGCATACCTTTTGCATGATCCCGCAATATTTTCTATAATTTTCGTGGAGGAGGTTTTATCTACTCATATGTCTTTCTATAATTTTCTATGACTATGCCGCCGTTCCAATTCGATTTTACAGCGTATCCGACTAATCTGCTTAAAGAAAAGCAGTGTGTCATGACTAATTTGGTTGTTGGACTTCTGTTTTGAACACACTTGTTCGGACTATTTTTATACTTCCTTTTGACGCTTGTGTTTACTGTTAACATTGTAGTATTTATTTTTTATGCTGTACATACACTGCTTTTTATAAAAAACACGAACTGTGATACGATTTAAGACTCGAGTGTCTATCTTCGTGGAATATAAACGGAGGTAATTCTTTCATTTGTGTGTTTCTATTTTTTTTCTTTTTCTTTCACGACTCCATCATCAGATTTGATAATACGTCTCTCTATTCCAGACTGTTTAGAAGATCTAAAGACGACGTAGAAGGTCGGCTTCTGGGTGAGGATATCGATGAAATTGATTTAGTAACAGACTTCTCTGATTACCGGAAAAACATAAAGGATCATACGAGCATAACACCATTGTGATCTGTAAGAATAATATCTTTTCTAATTAACGACACGATCTGATTTTTTAATTCAGTTTGCCATGATTCCAGAAGGAATTTTATTTGTATTTAAATGAAAGCAGGCGACGTAGAAGAATAATTTGTTGGTGCTCCTTGCATACTGTATAAGATTCATATTTTATGTCTTTCAACCTTTTTGTATCTTTTGTACTTAATGCATTTTACATAAAAATGCAAGCGTTGTTAGATAAAAGGAAAACAATATCATCTGACAAATTGGGAAGTGATATATGATATATATGATAGTGAAGATATTGTGGAAGTGATGATGGTTAACAGGGACCATGGTTGGGTTCAAGAATCAGAAAACTTCAAACGTTTTCTACTTAATCAAATAGTTTATTGAATCAGAAACGTAACAAACTTTAATCTTCCAGTATAAAAAAAGAACATACGTTATTTAGCAACTTAGTTTCCATAATTCTGTTATAAATATTCTTGATACATATTTTGTATAAAAAAGGAACATAAATTTATATATATTTAAAAAGACATTATATACGGAGTAACTTGTACATTAATACAGTATGCTCGTTTTATATTTAATTTGAAATACGTATACATCTAATGCAAAGGTACTGTTTGTGTATATATTTACACCTCTCGTGTGCTACGTATTTACCTTAAAGCTGAATATCGATGTAAAATAAATATTTTATAAATATCGTATCACAATTAACATTGGTAATGAAAGACATAACAAGTGTATTAATTATCCGTAATATTAGTAACATATGAGTTAAACGTGTTTGCAATCGATGAAATACTTTCGGATTGTGCAAACGAGTTGACAAAGGAATTATTTAAATCGTGTTCAACAATGTTTTCATTGAAATTCCTGTAATACTTAAAACAAGGTTCTGTTCCGTTAAAGGTGTTCTGTTCCTCGAAAGTGTTCCTTGTAAATTGATAAACAGAATTGTTTTCGTTGGTACAAACTTCCATTTTACTATGACATTGTGTGTTTTTTGATTGACACAAGTTGTTCGCAGTAGTTATGTTGTTCCAAGCATTCGAGTAACAGTCTTCGTAACTCTGATTCATTGTATAGTTATTGTACTGATAAAGTGAGAGATGCGTGTCGTCCTTTTGTGCGTTCTCGCATTGTTGGTTCAAGTTCGAAAGATCATGAAGCACGATTTTATCTCCGTGCCCATAGCTCGAAGAAGAAGTATTAATTGAGTTCATTAAACTGCACGAGTGATATTGATCCGGAGTATGAATTTTGTCATGTGAATA
The DNA here is from genome assembly GCA_004307685.1 of Ceratina australensis. Lineage (NCBI taxonomy): Eukaryota > Metazoa > Arthropoda > Insecta > Hymenoptera > Apidae > Ceratina > Ceratina australensis. The sequence continues at coordinate 111,704 of SHCU01000154.1, read as the reverse complement.
AGTAAAGCTTCGCGTATCGTTTATACCGGTGTACGATTGCGCCTCATAGTTTTTATAGATATGATTAGAGTAATTGTAATGGTCATCGAAGTATTGATACTGATTCTCTTTTCTATTTTCTTGCGATATGTACTTCGCATTGTCCTGCACGTACTGCGTTTGATTGAAACTATCAAACGAATTTCCAGGTCTCTGTTGAACATCAGGAAACTCATTGTAACAACTTTTCTTATTTTCCATGCCTTGTTTGTTGAAATATGCTGCGAAAGTCTCGCTAGGTTTGTAATGCTGATCGAATTTATATTTTAAGAACAGAATGTCTAATTCTCGTTTCGTGAGCGTCGAGCATTTTAATTTGTTACGCACAAGATTATCGAATTGTTCTTTACATGTTTGCTCATAGTCTATTTCCTCTTCGTTCGAATTAAAATTGTTTTCAGCCTCGTCTGCATTCAGCTGTTCTACGATCTTCGATCCAAGATTTTTCACTGTTCGTCGCTTTGTGATATTCTACGAGATTACGTGTTTCATTTTTTTGAATGGAACATCGAGATAATGTTTAATATCTTACCTTTGGAGGATTGGCATTCTCCTTTCGCTTGGATTGTGTTCTTCTTGACACTCGTGCCTTGTCATTTTCATCGATACCTAAGCACGAACAAACATATGACAATAAAGAGGCACGTTGCGTTAGAATCTTTTGTTAACGCTTCAGTTAAACTTTTTTAAATGAACTTACTTTCTGCCATGCCGATTTTTCTTTACAGAACCCACGTGACTCGTACGACGATGATACGGATACTAACAGGCCGGCGTGCTCCTCTCTCCGAATTGCGTATTTATTTTTCTTTCAAAACTTTTTATCTCTCCATTCGATCTCAAACTTGCAAACTGACATATCTCCGTCTTTGCTCCGATCTATTGGAACGTTGAAAATGATTGAATTGAAATGAAATTTATCTTGCAATTTTAGTAAATATTCCACGATATCGACAGTCATTTGTTTTCCCTCTTAGCGTTTCGAATCAAAACTTGAACGTAATTAAATAATTTCACTTATAAAACGAAATCTCATGTGTAAACGATAAAGAACGGTTTGGCCAGGGATTGGAGAATAAATATTATTCTCGTTCAATGTATTTTATTCAAAGGCATTTATACAAAAACTTGAGAGATAAGTATTAAGAATCATATTATAGTAAGTTTATTTGTAACAATTAAGGCACTTGTGTTTCTCCTCTTGCTCGTACCTGGAATTCAAATGAAAATCCTAAAGATCGAATCGCGAGATCTGACCGACGTAAAATTGAATCAACTTACACAGGCAGAGAACAATTTTGACAGAAGAATTCTGAGCAAGTGACACACTCGGACAGGCAGGAACCGCAGAAAACTTGATCACAGTAAGAACATTTGTTGGTCAGGCACTGATCGATCACACGGCTGCATCCACAGAGATCGTATCTCGGAGCAATATCCTTAAGAACGATAAAAATACCATTGATAACAAGCGAATCTCTATTTCTGTTTGAAATGCTCGCGGGAAACCGGTAGAAACCGCTTTACCTGTATAGCTTTTTCCCCGCTTAACAATCCCAGATTGTTAGTGAGTGTCATTTGTTTCGAATTCCGTTCGGTTTTCGGCTTGCAGGAGAAAGCGACTCCCTCCGAGGCCGGCACGTCGACGGCGTTCAACTCCATCGAACTGTTCAATTTCCGCGACAGACTTTTGACGCCGTCTTTTAACAGATCCATCGTCCTACCTGTGCGAAGTAACGAGAAGTACGTTACGATAGCGTCCGATCTTCCGGTATTATAACCTCCGTACCGTATATATCCTTCATCAGTTCCTCTCGCGAGACGCCGTTGTTCACTTGTTTCTCACCTACATGCAGTTTCAATTGCGGTAATAAATTTTCTTCGAACGGGTACGCCCGTTTCGGCATTCTTCGGGTTTCGGATCAACGCGAAATATATGTCCACGGTTTTAACTGTTAAACTATTCGAAACATAGCTGAATATTTTGACATAACGACCATGTGTTCCATACTGATGTTTACGTACAATCACGACGACAAGTATCATCTGGCATGAGGGTGTACTTTTTGCAGTTACTGTAGCTAACCGTTCGGAGTTTGTATACGCGCGTAAGTGTTTAGTCAGGCGGTTGGTCTCGTATGTCAACGAGAAAGAATAGGAAGCTAACCTATTTAGAGAATCGATGGAATTTATTCCTAGAATGCATGGACTCAGGAATGAAGTTGATCGCAACGAAATTAGTAATATTTGTTTATTAGTAATGTTGCATCATTATTACTTTTATACATATTTGATATTGGCCATCAACAAATATGTTACAATTTTTCATCACCCCGCATTCTCGTCTTTATCCGTTTGCTTGAAAACTAACGATATTACTTTATAATAATACATAATGATCCGTAGTCATTGCGTGACAAGTACCAGCAGTACATATTCGTTAGTACAATAACTGTACACTGTTGTAACTCGCTTTACAATAAGTAAACTATCAGATTGTATTTACAGTGGTTCCAAAAGGTATCGACGCACCGTTTAAAAGGTAATAATTTTGTATCATTCGATCGGACATCATTTTTTATGGTATCCTAAACTAATCAATCATGTGATGCGCAAAAGAAAAGATTTGTTACAAAATTTGTATTAACCGGAGTCACGAAGATAAAAGTGAATGTCGCGTTTCTCATTACTTTATTATTGGAGTCTCCANNNAAATTTGTATTAACCGGAGTCACGAAGATAAAAGTGAATGTCGCGTTTCTCATTACATTATTATTAGTCTCCAGCAAATGTTTGGTACATCAAATAAGTGAACAATTCCGACCAATGAAAATTTTGCACATTACACAGTTAACGGTTTAGGATCCCATAAAAAAAGTTATACAATTCGGTAATAAAGAACTTATATCTTTGTAGAAGGTGTACCGATACCTCTTGGAGCCAGTGTATAAAACGAACAACCGAAACGTATGTATATATAATATATATATATATAAATTATAAATGATATCCGTCGAAATGGAATCGAGTAAAACGATCGCGTTCAATAGCTAGTTTAATATCTGTCGGTTTAGCGGTTATTCATTTCCTAAAAACAAGTTCTATTCGATCGAAGAGTCAATCGCGATAATCGATTCGTGTTAGGATCGCGAGATCGAATCGCAATGCGCGAACACCGTTGTCGTGAGTGAAAGTAAACGAACGCGTTAATAAACGAAAGTGTTAACTTTTGTATAAGGAACGAGGGTTTCAGGACAGGATCGTTCTCTTCGTTATTTTCGTAAAAAAATAGTTTACTGCGAGTGCATCGAATTTCGCGCAAATCCCCGATCTCCTGGACTTCGACCGCCGAACGAGTCTCCGGCGGTGGACATGTTTCTTACTCGGCAGTCGTGGCGGGATTTGCTCCGATTCACGGCTACGTCTTTCGAGTAACGTGTTTTGAGGTTTGTGAAAAGTGCATCTCTTCTTTTTTTTTTTTTTAAACTTCTATCACGTCCGTCCTATTCTACCGCGTTCATTCTTTCGGGTGCACGTTTTGGTTGATTCGTTTCTGTTTTTACAGCGAGTGCGTCGACGTTCGGAGCGATAACCCTCGGTGCCTGTTTCTCGCGGTGTGTCTGACAATACCCGAGTCGACGTAACCATCATTCGTTAGACGTGCTCCTTATTCACAAAGCAAGCTGCGAGTATTTCCGTGATGATCCGCTGCGCGTATCGGTGAGAAACTTAAAACATTGTTTGGTTATTTTATGCAGGCGTCGGTTACATCGATCAGATAAAGTGATCGTCGTTTCTTATCCTGGAGATTCTAGCGCGTATCGACCCGGTGAATCTTAGAAAGCAAACGTACACTTAGTTAAACGCACGGTTAAAAAATTCGTTGAGCTCGAGGTAAATCGATCTTGTTTGTATGGTCGAATCTCGTGGGCCGAGCCGGTAGACGCTTGAACCCCCGAGGGGAAGATCGAGATTCACGCGGGCAAGTCAAGCGAAATTGTTGGGGAACAGTTCTGCTCGGAAAAAACACATCTTCGGACTCACAGCCGTTATTGTCAGTTGTCATGGACGTTACTAAATACTCGGTACATACAACGCGCAATCGGCAAATCGAATCGCTGTACCCCTGGGATCCTTTTAAACGGAATATTGATTATGCATCTCTGATATGAACTGTTTCACCTACACCCTAATCTCACGTACGATTTTTGACTCGGCTCTAACGATCGGCATGCTTCGTTAAGCGCAATGAACACGGGTTGAAACAAAGAAGTTGACAATTATTTCCCTATCTACTATACATTTTCGATAAAAATTAGTGAAAGACTTCACACGAAGTACATATAATCGATACCCAATTGCCAGAATCCCTCGTGTACGACACTTCGATTTTTCAAGCCCTCTTTCATCATTGCCAAGATATGCTGGTACAATTTGAAATTTAACACGAGATTGATAAATCCACACTTTTTAATGTCGACAATCCGGCGCTAAGGATTCCCAAACTTCTTTCCCTCGAATTCAGAGTACACTTTATACGGCTCTTTATTGCTTTCAGAAATCAACGCTGCAATTTTATTTTGATCGGTCGCATCATTGTTTGTGATCGAATTCGTCTATCGAAAAGGAAGAAACGCGTGCTGACATGAAAAGCGCATATGTGTATTAAGATCACAATCTGCCCGAGAGAGTTGGCTCATTTCGACGTTAATTGTATTGAAGTTATCAAAAGACATATCGTGAAATTTTCGCTGAACATTATTATCATTAGTTTCATTCTTTCTCCACAACTAAGTTTTTCATTTCTCCTGTTAAATTACGTGTCTTCTGATAGCTTCTGTAGAATTAGTGTTCACGGTAAACCTTCCATGCTGCGATCAAATTGACCGTTTACAAGTTATTTTACAGCTAACTACTGTTCATCCATATCTTTCTTTTCAAGCCTATAATTGAAATTATATAAAATTAGATTTCGGTCTCTATTTTATGAGAGTTGTTTAGTTAGTGATTCATTCGGTAACAATTTTCTAAGGACCTGTGATTTTGGTCTGGTAGGAGCAGGTATATAAGAAGGGTCGATAGGTTTAGTCGTAAAGCCAAATCTCAGAGGCCAATGGTACGTCGATGATAAATGGAAAAAGCGCGAGAAGAAGCGTCTCCGGAGATATTAATTACTCGACATCGAGACACAGCGATCAACAAAGCGAAATCTACTATAGTACTAAACCGACAAACGCGTTATTTAAACAAATCCACACACGCGTTTAATAATAAAATTGATTAGCTAGTATAACCAGACCTTCGTCGTCCGACGCGGTCCGCGTTTGATTTCTCAACTGATTCAGGGGCGCAGGGTTCCGTTCAAAGTAAACGAAATCGCACGAAATTGAATCGTGAAAGTTTAATACTCCTCGCCGGGACCCGAATGAAAGAACAATCACAGAAAGCGATACGAAATGGGTACAGTCGGTAGGAGAAGCATAGCGAGGTTGTAAAATTTAATATCAGTTATAAAATAATAATATGTAATATTGGATCACTCAAATTATTGTTACCCTCCTCAGTTTTATCTTTCTCAGCAGAAATGATTTTAATAACTAAGTAGTAAGAGTATTTTAATTGTATTTTAATTGCAATTTAAGTGGTAAGAGTATTTTAATAAGTAAGTAGAAAGAGGAAAATAACTTTTCTGGGGTTCTCGGACAACCTGCCGGTTCAAATAAACGCGACAAAAAGTCTTTATATTCTTTCGGATTTTCGAAAGTCAGTTTCTGAAATGCATCAAGTAATTTCACTCGACTAGAGTAGCTCAGCTGCAATAATTTTTACGATCGAATTTTACGGCCTCGCTAAACATCTTTCATCAAGTTTACCTCTACTTTCGTTTTAAGACTTAAGTTTCTGTTAGAGAGAAGCTTATTGGAGAGGTGACAATAATTAGATAAAACTCGAAGACGAAGCGGGTAAACGGTGCAGACAGGGGGTTGAGGATGTACAGCTCGAGGAGCTAAATAATTGGAGCAGTTGGCTCGAGTGGTTGGCAGAGATTTTGGTGAAACGACGACGTTACCGGGGCGATAATTAGCCTCGCTTCATGTAAGAGTCCGCGCTGCTAAAACGCTGTTCGCCAACGGAATCATTAATGGTCAACGTTTACGTTAGGGCACACGCGTTCAGCTGTGCACGGATATACTCGTTTCTGGGAATAGACACAATGGTAACACGATTGCGGCACAATACCTAATAATCAGTGTAAAATCTCGGGGTGTGGCCGGGGGAGGAGGAGGAGGAATTGTACAATAGGTATTGCGGTCACTAGGCGGCACGATGCATCGCAGCTACCTTTCTTGTACCTTATCCACTGTACCGGATTACCGTTACGTATCGTTACGAGTCGTTGCATCATATACACAGGAGCGGATCGAAGGAGACGGGCTGTAGCTCCCGGCTCCAGCATCCAAAGGGCTCCGTGAAAAAATTCATTTTAGCCCCGTGAGTCTACTCTTGTGCAACTCACACAAGGTATCATACACAATACAACTAAATCGATGAACGCATTTTATGCTGTACTCGTTCATTCTAATCAATTAGAATAATCATACAAAATAACTGATTACTCTGTTGTTTCAATGAAAGATTTTTTTATTTGATAGAGCTAACAGAGTTGATGCATCGTAGCATCAATAAATTTTGTTTTTTCAAGTGATAATTGTTATCGAAATATATGTTCTACCAGACTTGATAAATTTTATGCAAAACGATACGTGACGGTGATACGATGCGATGTTACGATAAAAATGGATTCTTTAGAAAGATAAATGAAAGAAGCGTAGATAGCACGTGTAACTTGATATGCTGATTCGCGTGTATATAGCTCGAAAATACGGATTGCAACGAAACTGGTTCAGTTGATCTCTGTCCGATACGACAACGGTATTTAAATTATGTAATGCTTTAATCCCGTTTAATCGGATTTCCTGAGCAAGGCTGCCGCGATGCAAGCTCGAAGGCACTCACGCGCGTGTGTGTATGTGTCTGTACGGTCTGTGTGTATGCGGGAGCCTGTGTTCTATGTTTACATGCAACGGAACGTCAACGAGTAAACGTGCGACAAATCAATCGATTGCAAATCGCCTTATAAATTGTATAAAAACGTCTATCCGCCTAGCTTATTCATGTTTTAAGGTGTATGGTGTCGGTTTGTATAATTATCTACAATCGTATGTGCCCGGTTCAAAGGGTCCTCTGCTCACAATCTTGTCTCTATTTAGCAGGAAAACGCGCGAGCCATCTGCGCGCTTCAACTCTCTCCTTCGTCCGAAAATCAATCAAAAGTCTCCGCCGGGAACGCGCACGCGGTGCGAATCGACCCGGTGCCAGGTAAACTCTAGTAGCAGCCGGCATTTTAATTCGCGTTGCGACCTCGCGCGCATCTTTTGTAAATAATCGTATAAAAATTCGCAGTCTGTACACAATTATATAATTCGAAGCTACTCCTCGCGAGGGGTAATCGCAACGGCGAGTCAAAATGCTTGCCAGTAACGCCGCGTAAATTCGGTTTGCGACGCGTCGATCGTCGGCGAGGAAAATAAGGACAAGCGTGAGGATCGCGGAGGAGAAAATTGAGCTCGACGCGGGGCCGCGCGGGGCAAAAGCGAGATCGAAAAATAAATTGGAGACACGCGAGGGGTATTGTAGCGAATATTATGTATGTACTTTTAATTGTTGTCCGTAGACAGGTTAGCCGCGATAACGGCACGCTCGGTTGTGCAACGAAAAGAGAACAGCAAGACGGTTAAATGGTCCCGAGCTGTTTGATACACTCGGCGGCTACCGTCGATCCATCCATTCACTCGAGTATATTCACCGAAGTACTTTAGTAGTTTTTCTCTCTTCCACCCTTTTTTTTAAATTTGCACGATATAAAATCCTAGCTTAGTATGGCCGGTAATTTGTTTCTCTTGCGTCCTCGTATTTTCCCCTCATATCTCTCACTCTCTCTCCCTCTCCCTTTCTCTGTAATTACGTATTACTTATGTCGTACGAATGGTTTTACATTAATTCGCAATTAGTAAATAGATAACCGCAAGCTTACGTTCTAAATTCAATTTATATGTTAGTGGTGTGTGTCCGTCTTTATTATGTACGTACGTGACGCGTACAATAATAGCGATTTGCCTCGGCTATCCAACGACAACTTATCTCTTCGTTACATTCATCCCTCACGCACACAAACACACACACACACGCGCGCGCGCGCGCTCGCTCGCTCGCTCTCGCTCATTAGTTTACGAGATAATCTCGCGTATATTGCAAAGCCCGATTTAAACAAAACGTTATTCGCACTCCTACGCATTCTCCCTCCCTGTCTCTCCTCTTCCCCTATCAGCGATTAAAACATGGGAAGGCGGTGATGCTCGTCGAACGATAGCAACATCCTTTTTTTTTTTATTCACTATCTATCTGCAAGCTTCTTAATGGAATGGTCTTAATACAAATACTGGATTATCGAATCGGTAAGAACGAGTAATTTTATTCTAGTTGCCTATCGAACCAGGCTTCACGTCCGACTATCCCCGTTTCTCATTTAGCTACGCCACTTTCTCGAAAACCAACGATTCGATCAATTAAAATCTACGAACAATCAGATTAATTATTTAGCTAATAACGAAACGATCAACAGAATTATTTTTCGCCGAGACGAATCATCCGTTTTCGAATCCTCGTTTCATTTCACGTGCCTGTCTTTAGGAACGAGTCGCGATACAATGTACAATGTTAATATCTAAAGCGAGAGCTCTATCTCTTTCACGTCGGAATATTTTTTTGATTCGAATCTAGCTCACGCTCTTAATTATCATACAATCACAAAATTATCTAATTTATCAGAAATGAATGACCGTGTCTAAACTCAGTTTCTCTCAAAACGTATTCGTAACGATCATACGAAAAATGATCGATACCTGATGCTGAGGTTTCTCGTAACGTGACATCTTAATTAGAACCTAGCCTCGGAATTCAATATCTCGCGATCAAATAATAGTCTCACTGACCCTCTTCCAAAAGTGAAAACCATACTTCTTCATTCTCGATCGATACTTTTCTCCTATTCCACGTCTTTCCGTGAGAGAACAAAAATAAAAACGTACGAACGGCCCTTTCGTTCGGTGCCAGTAAATCGTTAAAAAAAATGAATTCAATTGAAGTTTCCGAAAGAATTTTTGACGGGACACGCGGTCGCTTCGAAGACTGTAATAATTTAGTCGGGATCTCACGCCTTCATCGTTTAACGCTACTTCTACGGTGTTCGGTTAAAAATTGCGCTTTACAATGCGTTCGTCGTTCCACTAAGAAGCCGGGGCAATTGTTGAGATATGTTTTTGTTTTCACCGTGCGTCGAGAAAAACGGGTGTCAGTTACATTTGATGTTTTTTTTTTCTTTTTTTATTCGCTTAATCTACTAGGTAAGATCTTTTATGTTTCTTCTCGCGGCGATTCCTCCTCGCTTTCTTTCTTTTTTAAGTAGCAGACAAGAAGCCGTACGCGTAGCTACGCGACGCTCGTAAGTGAAACCTAAGTACTCTTATACGTGTACCTATGTTATATATATATTATATATATATACTTTTTTATTTATATATTTATATATTAGTCTTTTGAAATGTTTTTTTTTTCTCGTGCGTGCAAAAAATAAATCTCTCGACGCGATCGTTGCGCCGCTTTTTTTATGTATGTAACTCGTTCCCATTCTCTCTCTCTCTCTCTCGCCTCTACTTACACGAGTCTTGCAAAAAAGTTAAATACGTATGATAGTGCGAGAGGTCTCGATTTTCTTCTCTTTTACCTTCTCGTGTCCCGAAATATCGCGGTACCTCACCGAGAAATAATGATGCTGTTTGTATCCGGCCGGTTCGCAATTTTTCCAAGAATTCGTAACTACCGCGAATATTGCGAAGCGATAACGAGACGCACCTACGCACTAGAAAAGTTCGTTCCTATTCGGCGCGCAATGTAAAAATACGGAGCGGAGTACTCGTCTCGATTTCAGAATCTCCCGGGAAGCTGCGTTTCGCTGAGGTGCGTTAGACTGCGGATCTACTTTTCATCTCAAGTTTCACATCGGATTTTATTAAAAAATATTAACTAGCTTCTGATGTCCTGCGCTGGACTCGTCGTATCGATCGTCGCGATGTAGTTATGAGTTTCAATGGTACACCGATCCTATCGCGTTTACTTTTTGTGTAATATCAATCGTCAAGGCGGGTTTTGGGTATCTCTGTAAGAATTAGGTATGTTCGGTGCCTTGGAATTATTGAGAGGATTTCCTTTTAATAGGTTTCTGAGACTCTTAGAGACTGTTGAAAGTAACGTGAGACGAGATAACATTTTCGTAAGTCTTGAGATCATTTTAAGTGTTTACCGTGCATCGAATAATCTGATACGTAATACAAATTAGCAACCACGATTATTTGGATTGAAAAATTATGATAGATATAATAAAATTTTATTTAATGCGAGTCAAACAATTCTTATGTAGTAATCACGATGAGAAATGAGCATTTTTTCAATTCAGAATTAGACAATTTTCGACCATTCGTTTTAAGACTCACGACTGAGGATGTATCACGGTAATTTCGGAATATTAACAGGTCGTGAAATCTCCCTGTTTTGTTTTTTACGATCTACTGAAACGAAAGTTAATTCGCCGCTTCACAATAAGATGTATGTGTGTACGTACCGGGTTAAAGCATCTGAAAACCGCGTAATCCGATGTTACGTGTGTCACTATTGCACTTCACTCTCAGACAGAAACCGCCGTAACGAGAAGCCGTAGGCTATCACTGCACAAAATCTTCTCACAACAAATCTTGCACGATCCTTCATCTTCCATCGGAGATCGATTCTATTTATCCAGTCTCTCCTCGATGCTCGCTGATTTCAATGCCTCGTTCGATCAACAAGCTACAAGTATATTCTTTGTATAACTTCGACTTTAGAATTGAATCCGTTGCACGTGGCAACATCTTCGAGCATTGCTTCCTCAGAATCCGCGCGATGCTCGTCGAGGTTCGAATTACCGATAATAGAAAATTCTCGCCTCCTTTACTGCAATCAAGGGGCTCTTAATTTCCGTAAATAATTGAAATTCCCACGAATTCTCCGGAAACTTATCGTTTGTCGAACGATCAACCAAACGAAATTCTGTTATCAGAGTCTCTCTGTCCCCTCGAAATCTGTCGGAGTCGGAAATACCGTTGCCGCGTTCCCGGTTTCAGGATCGCCTCCCGACGATCACCAAAGTTTCTGGGTGCTGTCCCACAAGCTCTTCAGGCTGGATCGAAATTCGAAACGGAAATTCTGATAGTATCACGCTATGTTGTTGCCGCTCATCGTGGTCACACATTTCTTCTCGGGCGTGTTTTG
>SHCU01000154.1:45397-61405 GCA_004307685.1 Ceratina australensis | reverse complement strand
TCGGTATTAGGAGTGGGTATTGGTCATTCTAGGAGTAGTGAACAGGTGATTTAACTAAACATATATATGTTTAATGAAATTTTTATTTGACTCTTTATCAAATTACAAAATACAATACAAAATACAAGATTTAATTATAATGATAATGATATACTAAAATCTTTGCAAACATGACATTTGTTTCATTTTTAAAGTACTAATCTCGAAACCAGTATAAGATTGATAATTTCAGCATAGTTCTGCACTTATCTATTACCTACAATGCTATAAAAGAAAGATTGGTATATGTAAACGTCGGTCGGTACGTGCCGAAGCAGTGGGATATCAAAGATGTGTTTTACGGTCCCAGGCACCTTTTGCCTGCCGCGCTGTAACACAGGGGCTGGCACTCTTTACGAACCTCTTCTCGGTGATTATAGCAAAGAGGAAATTCCATCTCTGATTATAATTTTTCAAGTTAGATATACCACGATTTTATATAACATCCCGGAATGAATCATCATTTTCTCTATTTTGTTGCACGCTATTATCAACAAGGCCGCCACTCATGAATACTAATTTATGTAATAAATTTACGTATATTTAATGATACGTTCTCTCAGCTTTATACAACTGGCACTATTCGATGTAAAGCGAGTCCCTATTTTACTCAGCACAGAATTATTATCCTGAAATTTGTGAAACTCCTTAATCATCGAATTCGCACGGACATGTATATACCGTGCCATCTATTGCTACGAGAGATGCGATGCGTTTATCAGTCGCGGATCCGGCGAGTTCGAAGTCGGGGCCGAGAATCCGCGGGGCGCGAGCCCCGTTCCCGGTTTCGTGCCCTTGCGACTTCGCGACCTTTTCTAGTTTGTGGTGACCTTCACGCGAGCTTGACCGTGGATCCGTGTTCTCGACTGTCCACCCACTCGTTCCGTTCGCTCCTCGGCTCGTCGACAATTGTTGCACGATTATTCGTACCAGTAAACAAGTGAGTCGTAACAAACCAGTTCTCGAAAAATACCGTTTGCCTGCCGCGTTCTCGAACGTCTTCTATTATTTTCTCTCCCGACGATCTCACGGTGCCGGCTTTCGCTCGGAAAAATGGCAATACCCTACACTGTCATTGACCTCTGGCGAATTCATTCATGACATAACATCGCTCTTTCGATCACGGCTCTTAATCGGTTCGCTTGTGCCTCTCGGCGGAAAGTTTTACTCTCGCGAAATGGCACACGTGCCGGGTCGATCTTAATCCGAGTAACAAGATTTATTTTGAGAGAAATATTCGAATTTCCGATAACGAATCGTATTATCGCGAGTTTGATTACATTTTAAAGATAGAACGTAATAAGCGCTGATTGAAAATTTCCACGAGACTCGTCTTAGTTTTACTCGTTGCTCCATAATCGTGAATCATAACGTAATTATAATTCTTTCGTGCGCACAGATTATAAGAAAGCTAGAAAAATGTCGAGGGAACAACGTGTATCCCGAAGATTTTACCGTATGGACAGTAGCAATGATTTATTTGAATTTATGGATCGCGGATATTCCGCGCAGAATGAGAATAGATGGAACTTCGAAGTCGCGTGGGAAGCAGCCAACAAAGGTACGTGTTTTGCAAACTGCTTTGTGAATTTCATGCATCTAATCGCATGTTCCTTGCCATCAATCTGATTTTCAGTCGGCGGTATATACACGGTAATACGTTCCAAGGCGTATGTATCAACGGAGGAAATGGGAGATCAATATTGCCTCATCGGGCCTTACAAAGAGACTTCTGCGCGAACAGAAGTCGAGGAAGCTGATTTCCCTCATAACAATCCATTGCATTTAGCGGTGCAAGTGTTACGCGAACAGGGATTCAAAGTAAGTGTAAATAACATTGTTCGCAACGTCGGATCGAAGCCAATGGAAAATATAATGGAGCACAAAATCTCAGTTATTTTAACTGATTTCTAGTTTCGACAAAGATAATATGCTTAGTTAAATCGTACACCGAGAATAGAAATTTGGCTATTGTCCAGGTGCAAAGGCCAAAATTAATTCAAGGGCAATTGCCCTGCGACCGGACGTACTGTACTCCATTCTATTTGTCATAACTGAAAATAAATGTGTATACAATAAAGTAAAACCTGCTATTGAGGTTGTAACAGGAACGTGGTTAGTGGATGGAAACCCTCAAATTATTCTCTTTGATATTGGAAGCGCAGCATGGAAATTGGATGAGTACAAGCAGGAGTTGTGGAATACTTGTAATCTTGGTATTCCTCATTTAGACATAGAAGCCAATGACGCGGTTATACTCGGTTATCTCGTTTGCCAATTTATCTCTGAATTCAGGTGAATCCACATTTGAACATTCCGTCGTCGTTTGTAGCGAGAAATATGAATATTAATTTATTACAGAAAAGCTGCTGAAGGGTACTCAGACGTTCCTCCCCGAGTCGTTGTTCATTGCCACGAATGGCAAGCTGGTGTCGGCCTAATTGCTTTGAGAACCAGACACGTGGACGTTGCTACAGTTTTCACTACCCACGCCACTCTTCTCGGGAGATATCTCTGTGCGGGAAAGACTGATTTTTATAACAATTTAGATAAGGTAATTAATCGTTATACTGTAAACAATTCGGAATATCAAAGATTCGGTATCGAACAAATGTTTATCTAAAACACATTGCTTAAACTAACAAATTTTTAATTTTTTTATAAAGATCCGTGGCCTACTAATCATGTTCCCTTTATTTCGATACAGTTTAACGTCGACGAGGAAGCGGGGAAACGACAAATTTATCACAGATACTGCATGGAACGCGCGGCCACGCATTTAGCCCATATATTTACAACAGTTTCGGACATAACGGGCTTGGAAGCTGAGCATTTGTTGAAACGAAAGCCGGACATTATTACTCCGAACGGACTGAACGTAAAGAAATTCGCTGCCCTGCACGAGTTCCAAAATCTGCACGCTGTTAGCAAAGAGAAGATACACGAATTCGTCAGAGGACATTTCTACGGGTACGTGTAATTTATAATCAAATCTGAATTTATCCATTATGAAGCTGGCGACTGAGGTCGAGGCCGTACTCGAAAATACGCTATTATTTCAGACACTATGATTTTGATCTGGACAAAACTCTGTACTTCTTCATTGCTGGACGTTACGAATTTGGTAACAAAGGCGCGGACATATTTATCGAAGCTCTGGCTAGACTGAATCATTATTTGAAAACGTCTAGGCCTGAGACGACCGTCGTGGCGTTCCTCATTTTCCCGGCGCGGACCAACAATTTCAACGTCGAGTCGTTGCGAGGCCACGCTGTGAGTCACATACTAAATTTTGCTCAAGCTTAACGATTACATTCGATGTGACTTGATTTAATTTTATCATTGAAGATCGTCAAATCTTTGAGGGACACAATCAATGATATACAGCAAAAAATAGGAAAACGAATGTACGAGTTATGCCTTTCTGGTCGCATGCCTGACGCACATGATCTTTTACAAAAAGAGGACACTATCAAGATTAAACGGTAGTATTTAATTGAAAGACAGTGATAATTTCGAGGACACTATCCTATATCTTGTTTTTTCTCGTCGTAGGTGCTTGTACTCTTTACAGAGAAATGGCTTGCCTCCAGTTACCACGCATAACGTCATAGACGATTGGAACGATCCCGTGTTAAATGCAGTCAGAAGATGCAATCTGTTCAACACTGTTAACGATCGAGTTAAGGTACGGTCAGATAATAAAGACCAGATATTGTGCACCCTTGGATCTTGAAGGAAATGTCTGATTTTAATTCCTTGTTGGTGGTGTTCGTGTTTTCCATTCATCCTAATTTTTGTATCACTAGTTACATTCATTTTGGATTACAGATAGTCTTTCATCCGGAGTTCCTGTCGTCAACGAATCCATTGTTCGGTCTCGATTACGAGGAGTTCGTCCGAGGCTGCCATTTAGGAGTATTCCCTTCGTACTACGAACCATGGGGCTACACGCCCGCCGAATGTACTGTTATGGGGATTCCTAGTATAACTACGAACTTATCCGGTTTTGGATGCTTCATGGAGGAGCATATAGCCGATCCAATGAGTTACGGTATCTACATCGTGGACAGACGGTTCATCGGGTTGGAGAACACTATCCAACAGCTCGCCAATTACATGTTCGACTTCGCACGGCTCAGTCGGCGACAGCGCATCATTCAAAGAAACCGTACGGAACGCCTGAGTGACCTGCTCGACTGGAGAAATCTTGGCATCGTAAGTGTACTCTCTCTCGCCTTCATTTTGAATTATTTTAATCACCTCTATTTCGATCGATTTCAGTATTACCGCCAAGCTAGAATCAAAGCGTTGACGGCGGTCTATCCGGAACTGAAGGAAGAATACTCTGAGGGTGGTGTCGGACGTTTCAGTTATCCTAGGCCTATCAGCGAACCGCCGTCTCCGTCTTCCTCGAGACACACTACTCCGGCTGCTTCGGTTCACGGCTCCGACGACGAGGACGAAGAGGACGTGGACGAGGAAAAGGAGGTGAGTCACTGCCTTAATCTTTAGTTCATTCGTTCGCTTTTAAACCCGGCTCTGAAAAACGTGTTTTTCTATTTGTTACAGCTCGAAGAATTGCGCCAATCGCACGGCAGATAAATTACTATTTTAATGAGGGATACCGCGCACGCTAGAGTTAGGAACATTGCAATATATTAGATAATTACGGGGAGATTTTTTCCGACAGTAGTGCCAAACAGTTTGATTACGGTCTTCCACAAAGAGAATTATTTTAAATAAGTCGTTCATCCCATATTTTTAATCTCACTGTTAATACTCGTATACTTTTGTTGCATCGCAGAAAAGAAAATCAATCATGATAGAATAACAGTATATATATATACACATATATAGGTACACATCTACAACAGTATTTACATTTACACGCAATCATTTTAGGAACAAGTCTTCCTCGAATCAATCAATCAATCAATCATACGTTGCATATTTTACTGATCCTCGAAACAAGGTTGTTATATAGATATATTTTAAAAGAAGGCTCTATACTCGATGTTATAAATGTGCATATAGTTATAACGACTGTTCCTATTTTATAGAGACGATTATTATAGATATATTTTTATGAGAACTCTAGCACCGGTGTGTGTATTGAACTTTTAATCACGGGAACCAACTGACTCTGTTGGTGTTACGTTGTTGTTGTTTTTTTTTTCTGGAAATAAAACTTGAGTATTTTATATATACTTTAATCGGCTTTCTTGTTTTCTTACAAAATTTGGGGGGACACATCGAGGATTCGTCGGTTTATAAGAATTATTATATTATTAATTGTTAACATAATATACAAAAACAAAGTGGTAAAATGTTACATTCTTGCCATTGCGACGAACTTAATCAATTTTCCATTCACGATTACCAAAAATTTGTCTGTCTTACATATTCTCCTGCGAGACGTTCTAAAATAAATATGTACAAGTTAAGAGAACGAGAGTAAAATATTACATAACGGTACGCCTTAACGATAAACGATTACGACGATATACAAAGCCGGTAATCATTCCTGCGATCAGTTAAAAATATCTCAAATGTCTTTCACGATGATTATTACACTGAGAGAGTGAAATTTTGGAATGGTTTTATTACCACGCGTGAACTTGGATAAATATAATATATTATATATATATATATATGCGTACGATGAGGGGGTGTATGAGACGATAAGATGAGATTCGACACGTTTTCGATCTACCCGGTCCTCTTCCACGATTCACACGCTATCACGTTCGGTTACAAACATCCCGATATCGGTTAAAAAATATTCTATTAGTTTCTATTTAAACGCGACCAACACCTTCACCGCCGAGGTCGAAAATCGGCCCCCGATTTTCTAAAACGGGACAAGATTCGGACAGCTGCTAACGTAATTAACTTTTGATTTTTAGCAAATTCGATTCAACGATATATGGCTACTGTCGTCTCGATGAAACTCGGCGAAAGTGTCGATCCGTGTTGTTCGGTAAAACGAACTCTGCGAAGAGTCGTTCTACGGGATCAACGGAAAGCAACGCGAGAACGCAGGCCTTTGCGATCGAATCACCGATGAAAGTAAAATAAAGATTCTCGTTAAAGCAATACTGAAACTGCAATTAGTCATAGGATTAGTCTTTCACGTGTAGTGGTACTTAATAAATTATTTGAACGTATACGAATCCGCGTGGACGACACTAAAGATATGTTATGTGTATTTAATTAACGGAGAGATTAACGACGGACGCGCTCGAAGAAGCGATGGAAATCTTCCCGTTAAGAGTAGACGTGTAGGTGATGTCGATTAAACCTAAATGGCACGTTTTTATACATTACTTATAGTCGGATAACTTTACAAAGGAGGACGTTAAGAAAGTGAACTAGAATTTATTCAACGAATCCGGGCGCGCGACTCTGATACGTGCTCGTTAATACTATGATTTCTCGATACAATACCTCCCTCTGAAATCGTTAAGCCCTCGATTTTCGAACGAAATTTCATTATACGGTGGTTCGTGGAACTTTTGCCTCTGGACGTTATTCGTGTGTAAAAATATTTATAATTTCTATGATAAAATATGGTACCTGTTCCAAATAAATTCGCCAACGAAAAACTCGCCTGCCCTTGGCAGCCTTTATCCCTGCTCGCAAAATTTGTCAGTTCATCCAGGAATTATTCTACCGTTTCACCACGAAGTAAAATTAGTAGGAGACGTGTCGCGCGTTTGCTCCGCGATAATATCGATTTCACGACACGAAATCACACCCTACGTATCATTGTACTCGTCCTAAATTAGGTTTACAGAACGCTGTAGCTATCGATCGTATTCCATTTCTCACACTGACAAGTTTACATCGCTTACTTGTTATTCAAGTTTCGTCGAAGCAGTTTTAAAGAGGGAAGAAAGGGAGGCTGCTCTTTTTTTAGACCGTAGGTACAGAAAACCTTTGGTTACACAATGAGGGGACTAATAATCATCGAGCGGTAGTCGATAAATATATAATATATATATATATTATATATATATTTGTTTTAAAAACTAGTGTAAGAGTCTTTAGTTAATTGGCATTTGACGGCGGCGTATGGCCTCGGAATACGAGTATACAGTTTCTGCTTCGAACGTGGGACAGAAAAATATCGAAATGCATCGTGTCTCGAGATTAGCCCGTTGAAAACCGTTGTGTCGATAAATATTTCACTAACTTTGGCTACGAACACCACTCGTCACCGCTAACCGATCAAACGTTCGATCGATCGAGAACATATAAAGATACTTCTTGAGAAAAAGAAAAGGAAACTCAAACAAAGATGTTCGATCTCAACGTGAAACACGTAATGATCCTGCGTCCGATTCACGAGAGGCAGGACCGCGAACGACTAAACGTATTTCGATAAGTTTCATGAGAGGAGGGAAAAGATAAATCGAGAGATGTTTCACGTTAATGCGACACCTGAGCACCGCGTGCGGCTGGACAGTGTAATAGAGAGAACTAACGGACGGACGGAGTTTACGTATGGCTCGACTGCGTCCCACCCATTCTCTGCTGCATCATGTTCAGCAGCATCTCGGAGTACTGCTGCATCATGTTCACCACTTTGCCCTGGTCCTGGCCCGCGAGCAATTCCTGGAACTTTGCGGTCGCCTCGTTCATCGCGACGCTCTCGGTGCTCCCCGTGCCATCGTGGCCCTCGCCGCCGGAAACTACCAGCCGTAACGTGCGCATCGTCTCGTTGACGGACGACTCGAGACCCCGTAGCATCGTGTCCCTGTCGATGCTCGCTCGGGACGGATCGTCCTCGTTATCTATCGTTAAACGTTTGTACAATTGTACCACGTTATCCGCCGTTCGCGTCAATTCGTCGGCGATCGTATTGCACAGTTGCGTTGACACTGCAAGCGATAAATCATTTGCAAACGTTTTATTCGTGGCGCTCGACGAAACGCGTAGCGAACAATAGACAAATTGTTGGGAACGCGTTTCGGGCACGAGTCGATATGCGATGGTAATTCGAGATCGAGAGGATGGAAAAGGGATGAATAATCGTGCAGCGTGCAGGTTACATCGATTCTAAAATCCGTAATGAGACCATGCTATTGTGATCGAATCTAGAGACTCGGATAGTGTTCTAACGATGAGGGCTAATTATCTCTGGCCCATGCGATGGAACGAGAGGATCAGTTTCTCGTGGCTTTACTCGTGGCGAATCTTTGCTAATGTTTATGTACAATATTTACAGAAACCGAGAAGAAGTCTGAAAACCGATTGACACAGAAAGCGGACGAAACGATGCGACATTTCGAACGAAGATGGAAATGGAAATCTACGTTCCCGTCGACAGTTCTCAATGTGATATGTACAGCGATCTGCGGACTATGATCTGGTCCGTACTAAACTTGGCAAACGACTCGATTCTGAATGGTTTTTCGCTTTATCATAGCATGATCACTTACAAATTTTTTTTAATACACTGAAAGATTTATTATTTTCACAGGACAGCATTCTCAATAGGTGTCTTTAGTTTACCTAATGTTTTATCCGTGCCTACTGCAAGAGTAAAGTTCTCGTTAGATTAGAATTCTCTTTACAGTCGGATAAACATTTTTAATTGCTGCTCCTTTTTTTGCAATCTTGCATGCTTACACTTTTTTTTGAAAACGATAAGATGACAGCGAATCGTGATACAGTAAAGACGTGTTAAACAGAAAAATGAGCTCTTACATTCGGCACTGGCTACGTCGATGGCGCGATCGGTATCTTTAACCGGAAGTTCCTGAGGGCTGGGATCGAGTTGGTTGCGATTTGTCGTCGACATTCGACTGTTCGCGTTCTGCCCGATCGTACCGTTCCCGCTTCGCCCGTTAGTTATGACCGTCGAAGATCCTGACCGTCTCACTGCGTTACCAGGCAAACTTAAGCTATGGGGAACATAAACGAATCGTTTAAAAATTGCTAGAATCACAGTTTAACTCTGCACAGAATATTTCAAAAGGTATAGCGGAACTGTACGTACCTCGCGACTGAGTGGTCGATGCTGATGCTTCGAGGTCTCGGGGGAAGCGCCGGTTTCCCGCCGTTCCCGTTCGAAGATGTATCCTCCGAGCTCGAATCCTCTTGATTTCCTACTTGACTTAGATTTACTGAAAAACCGTTTAGATAATAAAATAATCCTTTAGCTATTAATTATTTGAAGCTCGCGTCAATTGACATTACCACTTGAATACGCTCCTTGCAAGCCTCTCCTTCTAAGAACCGAAGGTAAATTGTTGTTAGAAGAAGAGCTCGACTTTATTTGATGATTGATCTTATTCTGCGAACTGATCGTCGGTCTCATCAATCCGCTGATCCTGTTGTTCCCTGTTTGGTTGTTCCAGCCTCTTCCGTTGCCCGCGCCGACATCCGACTCGGAATCACTCTGTAACGTTACCGTTCGAAAAATCACGATGCTTGTATACGACTCGTTGCAAACGTGATCTATTCGAATCGTACCTGATTCAGAACACCAACGCTGCTGCTTCGCGTAATATGAGAGGAATGACTCTTCGTCGACGCGTGCCGTGACTGATTCCCGCCGCTCGCGTTCCCTGGTCCACCTCTCGCCGAAGTGTTCGCGTTCTTGTTACCTACTTTTCCTGAAACTGTTAGTAGAAATTAGCGGCGGCCCGGCTCGCATATATTTTCGTTTTACGTACGAGTAGGAGAGTCTACGTAAAAAAAAGAAAGTAACGCTCGACGGGCTCACCGCTGGGAGTTGGTTCACGTTTTCAAAATGAAATCAGATCCACTCTTCGCTCGGCCCGTCGATCGTTCAAAGATAGAAAAGTTTACTTTACAGACGGGTCGTTCCAAAGCGAGTGTTCAAACGGTGCCGCTTCACGAAAAGAAACCAACTTGGTACGCGCGGAACGTGTGAGCCGCTCACGGACGTCTGGACGCTTTCATCGTCCAGGTGTTTCAATTATCATTTGGAAGGACCCGGATAAAGTTTCGGCGCACAATGAAAGGATACCTTGTATGGGGCCATGCAGTAACCTATTTGGCGGGCTGACGGAAAGATCACTCAGCGAGCAGGCACGTCGCATGCCACCCCCCTCCTCTTCGCTGTCAAAAACTTTTGACGAGATTCGCGCCCCACTACTGGCAACTGTCGACAACACGCACACACATGCACTAAAGCTACGATCTTCCTTCAGCTCGAGAATTGTATTGTTCTTTTAATTGTCAGCTTTTCTGTGTGTCTCTTACCTCTAATCATTGCCAATACGTTTATTAAACAGCTAATATAATCTGAATAGATTGATCAAGTTTTACGTGGAAACAAAGTAAGCTGTCCTCTCATGCATATCGCAAGAAGCAACGTATGCGAGACGATACAGTAATAATAATATAGTTGAAAAGTGTAACGATTGTGAGAGTTTTATAAAAGTATAGCCAACTATATGTACGGACACAGAATAATTAAGTTAATAGATGTATTTGTTAAATGCGTCAGTACCTTGCTACCGGAGAATTTCGAATCGGAGCCGATCGCGCGGTTTTTCGCGATATAAAAGAATATCACGATCGGCTTCGGCAACATTATTTAAATCATGGGCAACATCCAGCTCTTCGCTTCTTTCGATTAGACTATAATTCTGGATCAATTCGTAAAGAGTTTTCATTCATTCGATATTAATCGATAATTTGGCCAAACTAGAATAGTTTGCCCATGCTTGATTTAAATAGACGATAGAGGATTGAGGGAATGGGATTTAACTACATCGTAAGGACAAAACATGCCATGTATCGATCGCGCGTCATGCTAAAAACTGAACGAAAGGATAAAAAAATATTTGTAAAAGCGTTTAAACTGAAAAGTACATGATCGCTGCTGTCTTATAAAATGATTAACTAAAGATATCTTTGGATGAATAACTATGTACAATATGGTATCTCACTGGCAACCAGGGTTGCGGTTTAACGCGGCAATTAAAAACCGATTTTTCTCGAATTCATTCGATGAATCAACGATTTGGATTACTTGCAACCCTGCTGTACGAGGAAACCGTTCACAGTGAGAATATAATGAAGAAATAATAATACAAATAGACGATTAAGAATATGTCGTGCTTCTTAACGATGTACCCACGACCTGTCGTCGCAAGCTCGAACGAGTTTCTTCGATGCCCTGATTATTCTAATCGTTACGTTCTAACATTACGTTAGAAGAATCTCTTTTCGGTGATAATCGAGCAGCGAGGAACAAGGGTGGACAGTTTTCGTGTTCTGAACATCGAGGTACATACTAATAAGTACAAAATACTACGTAACGAACGTACGAACGAAACGAGCAACGAGAAGTTTCTTCCATCTGGCCTCGATAAGTACCTGCGTAAAGATGCTTGGATGGTAGTATGGCCTGGTTAATAGTGGGCAACGTTTTAGTCCATTTCATGTGGCTCTGACAGCGCGAAGCTGGCGGCCACATCCTCTTCGGCGAGTTGGTACAGCTAGAGGCGGAGGTGGAAGAACCGCTCTCCATCACCGATTTGTCGATCGCGGACGTGTCCGCGCAATCGCTGTCCTCGCCACCGGAATGGAACCTTATATCGCGTCTCAGGAAGCAAAACCTGCCGTCTCTCTCCGCCTCCAATTTCAAATTCTCGTTCGCCTCCTGGCAATGCGACATGCGCAGGCATTTCTCTTTCATCAAGTACTGCTCCCTTCGGACCAGATTCTCGAACTCCTTCGAGAGCAACTTAACCGTCCCCTCGATGGCGCGGGTGATTCTTAAATCTACGCTGGCGTCCAAATTGTCGATGCGTTCGTTCGTCGTTAATAAACTCGAGCCGCTCTGCAAAGCCGAGGCTTGAAAGTTATCGCTGGGTTCCAGGGAATCGTACGTTTCCTGTGTGTCTTTTGTTGGAATTTGATTCTCGAAGCAGCACCGCCGATCTCTATCCGCCGAATGGCTTGAATCTTGTCGATCCTCGATCTGATAAATCTTCGATTGATGGGAAGAATCGCTCGCATCGAACGCAAAATTATCCATTGATCTACCGATATCGTACGCGATGCACTTGTCCGAACGACGGGTCTGCAGACTGTAAAACTTGGTTTTCGGATCGTTATCGTCGTTATGCTGCATAGAATAGTTTGAAGATTGTAAGAGTTCCTCGATCGTCTTGGAATTACGCATAGATTCATTTCCCTCGGATTTTCCCTCGGTGTCGCTCCTCGCTCGACATTCCTCCGTTCGAGTTCCATCGGAATCCGTCGACTTGACGCGAGAAGACTGCGTCGACGAATCAACGTATTTGTTCCACGCGGGTCGCGCTCTGTTTCGCATGCTCTGAGTCCGAGCCGAGTTCCGTTTAGGTTTAGGCGGTTTGTGAGCCACGAAATCGTTAAGAATCAACATCGACTGCGGCTCCTTCGGAACTTTCAGGCTATTGCTTCGCGAGATAGAGTCCGATTTCGTCCCGATTCTCATCTCGACGTTCGTATCGTTCTGATCTTCTCTGTTGAAGTTGAACTCGTAATAAATGCACGTAGCAGGCTGCGCGTTCTCTTCGTTCCTGACTTTGCTTATCCGCGTGTCCTGGAGCGATTTCGAACGGAATACCGCGCGGCACGAGGTCGAGTCGTTGTTCGTTGTGTCTTGAATAGTATTCGGCTGATGATCAAGAGTATTGTTCGGATTTCCACTGTACGTTTCCGAGTTCTGCCTCTTCCGTTTGTAATGCGAATCGAACAGCATCTCGAGGGGTGCGGATTTTACCATGGAATCAGAGTCGTCGGTCAACACGCTCTCGGTGCTGCGGTGATCGTTGTTCTCGTGCAGCGGGAACATCTGATAATCGGACTCGTCGGTTAAAATGCTCTCCTGGCTACGGCCAGCCTGCATCTTCCGACGGGATAGAAAGAAGCTCGCGCTAGAATGCCTCTCGTTGTCATAATGGCTGTAATCCAAGATCTCCGCGCTTCCTTTCGAGAAAGACTCGACCGACGCGTCCGACAAAATGCTTTCCTGAGACCCGGTCAGGATCCGTTTCGGAAACGTCTGATACGTGGAATAATTTTTGTGAATATTCTGCTGATGATCCATGTGCATATTTATCTGATAGTCGCTGACGCATCGTCGCGGTGGATTCTTAAAATCGCCCTCCAACGAGTCGTCGCTGAAATTCCCGTTGCCCTCGTCCCCGTCATCCATCGCGTCGTTCAATATCTCGATGTTACGCTCGTTCATTGCCGGCAGGCTTTCAAACGACTTGGCGATGTTCTCCATG
This sequence comes from Ceratina australensis, assembly GCA_004307685.1. Classification (NCBI taxonomy): domain Eukaryota; kingdom Metazoa; phylum Arthropoda; class Insecta; order Hymenoptera; family Apidae; genus Ceratina; species Ceratina australensis. Next base: position 48,101 of record SHCU01000154.1, on the reverse strand, counting down.
TCCTCCTCGTTGTCGTCCAAACCGATGAAATAGCTGCACGACCTTCTCTTCTGCGCGAACCTCGCGAATCGACTCACGTTCTTTTTGCACTGTTCCTTCAGGAGCTTGAGCTCCTCGCAGACCGGTGATTCCGGTAACGATTGATTCGGTTTATTCAGCGACAGCTTATACTTTTCAGTTTTCTTTAACGTTAACGTTAACGGTCGACTAACGGACGATTTTGTCTTGTCACTTATGCACGACGTAGTCGGACTTTTGGATAAGCAGTTTTCAGTTGGGATATCTAGCTTAGGTAGCGCATTCCCCACACCCGACACTTTGTTAATGAATTGTTGATGTTTTAACGGGGGTTTCGGATTCGGTATAGGTTTGCAAGGATTAATCGGTTTCGAGTACTGTGTTGGTTGACCAGATTTGTTGTTACCTGTGCTCAGCCTGTTTGTACGATGGTGTTTCTCCGGTATGTGACTGCTCAGGTCCGATATACTCTGGCTGGTTTTCAACGAAGACTTATAGCCAACCTGTCGACAAATCGTTAAACGTACCCAATTATCGAACTATTCTGATTTAATTTAAAAAAAATATATGCAGTTTCGAAAAACCTCAGACCACTACTTCTTTTTAATTTGTTTCCCTAAAATATTTACAGCACTTACACTCTGCAATTTTCTTCTGGTTTCCTCTATCCTCCTCTGCAATTCCTCCCGCTTCTTTACGATGTCCGCATCGCCCCTAGCTTGCTTCGTCGCGTTTACCACTGCCGCATTGCGAATTTTAGTGGACCCACCGTTATCGTTACCGCCGCCGCTGAGCCTGTAATCGCATCTGCAACTCAGTATGGACCGAGAAACAAACAACTGTACAATTTTCTAAGCGACAATCACCTTCCGTGGAACTGAGAACTGATAGTAGTAGTTTTCGCGTTTCTATTCGTCGGCTCCTCTGCTCCGCTTAGAGATTCAAAAGCGTTCTTAAGGTACTTCTCACGATGGCTCTGTTTCGCCAGCTGGTCGAACCCTTCGGAACTAGCCTCCGACAGCATGGACAGAGGATTTCGTTCGGCACTCGGGGTCGAAGCGCCGCCCTCTGAATCCGAGTCGTCTTGACTTCCGGAAGCGGTCATTTCGCTGGCTCGACCGCTCTCCCCGTTCCTAGGTTTCTTCTGCCTCCTCTGAGATCTGCATCAAATTTGTATTCACTGACCTGTCTATAATTTGCGATTGATACGCAATAGAAATTAAAAGTTGACCTTCGAAGCTCCTCCACGTCCATCGCGTTCACGGTAAACTGATTGGAAACAGTGTCCTCCGGCGCAGGATAATACATCAACCTGTGATGCGACTTCTCCGAACCAGTGGTACCGTTCTCTCCTTCGGAGTAATCCTCCACATCGCCGTCGTGCTCGGTGCTCTCATGATCCTACAGGGTACGCAAACATTTGAAACGCGAACGTATCTTATTCTCAGTCGCTTAGGAACTATTGTTACTTGACGAAGCGTCAGGTTTATGTGTCTCGAGACTCTACGGTTAGGCAATTGTGACAAAAAACTAAGCGGCAAACGTGAATAACTGAAAAGCCGTAAATAAAAAGAAAAAGGCAAGCGACGATAAACGCGATTTTGTATCTCAAGCCGGGATATCCCGCTCGTCGAAAATTCGGTTCGTCAGCGAACGTTGAATGGAAACAATTTCCATCGTTCCTCGCGCGAGATTCGTTGACGAGACGAATTACCGCCGAGCGGGAAGCCCATTCTTCTGACTCGGCTGGGTTACCGTTTGCCGATGCTCTGTTAGTGAGATATACCTCAAATTTAAAGCTGCCAAGGCTGCTGTCGTCGGTATGATGACGACTCCTCGACTGTCGCGTCAATTCCGTGATATTGCTACCTCTAGTTATAGTCACGTTACCACCGATCACCTGTACCGTCGGTTGAAACAAAATAGAATCAACACAAAAAACAAGAACAATCGCGAAACAGATAGTTCGATGCGAAAGTAAGAAAAGACAGTGAGAGTGAAGCGATGCGAACGATCCGACCGAACGAGATAACAAGTAAATGACGAACGTGAGCGTGTGATCGAGCTGTATCCCGCGCGCGATTTGCGAGTGCACGCTATATGTATGTATCGAGTAACGGGTGGAGAAATCGGATCAATTATTTTGTTACTGGAGATCAGTTAGTACCTGTTTCGTCTCGTCTGCTAATTCTCTGTAACTATCCGGACAAGGCTGAAATACAGTTTCGTCCTCTTCCTATAAAACCAGTTATCGATTGTTAGTGGAAACACGCGAGTGAAACGATATGGATTTATTAATCCGTTAGATGGTGTATCCGATCTGGGATTCGACGATCCTACTCTCAAGCGATTTTACCCTTTTGATGATCATCGTTTCCCTGCGATAATCGCTGCTGCATTTGGTCTCGGTCCCGCTGTCTATCGAGCTGTCCTTCGAGCCTCCCCCGCCGCCGCCGCCGTCGGAATCGAGAGCCCCGCGCGGCGGTGGGAACGGTATCACCTCGTCGCTGTCGTACACGGACTTGACCGTTATGCCGTCGCCTTGCTGGACCCTCTGCGCCCATCTACCCTTAGGCAGGTCGACGCCGACGGGCCTGACGCTCGAGTCCAGGGTCGCGCTCTCGTCCGTGTTTATCTGCTTCTTCGCCCAGAGCGGCAGCTGGCCCACGCTGAACCTGTAATCCAC
>SHCU01000154.1:8707-24228 GCA_004307685.1 Ceratina australensis | reverse complement strand
CGCGAGGCAATGGATATATTATTGATTATATATTGGATGGATTATATATTAATTAGACTAAGTATTAATATTGCTTCATACGTATATTGAATACATTCATTCTATCACGTCCTAAATTCTTGTCAAAGATCTTACGTCTCATGCGATCTTAACGAAACGGTAAATGTTTGATCGATATCCGGAATTACCGTGATTTTTCCGGGGTCGCGTCGTCGCTTCAGAAACATTCCCGGCAGTAAATCAGCTTAAAGCACATAAGCGATGAACACGATATCTCGGTGTTGCTCGTCGAGGAGATCCCGTCTGGGATAAAGCTCGGTTCACACCACGCGTCCGGTAAACGAGTCGATCGACACCGGATATTATTCCAGTTACTATTTGCGGTGAAGGCGCGGAGATCTTTTCCGCGATAAGCCGCGCGTCTTTTGTTCGAAACAGAATGGATTTCTATGATCGCTACCGACCCAATGTTCACTGCTAATAAGCGAATTAATTTGCGCCGACAATGGGAATAAAACGATTCGGCCAAGTTTCTCTCGTTGAATAGAGAGCTGTTTACGGTGGGACAGAGCTTAATTGCCGGTGGCAATGACCGTACCGAATCGAAGGAATGCAACGAGAACGCAGATTATGTTTGATTTAATCGCTAATTACATGTACGATACGTGGTTTCAATAGAAACTGAATGATCTATGGAAAACAGCCAGCTTTTATTGTGCTCTCTTATTGTTACACTTTCAGCCCATTCCATTTTCTTCCTTCTCCCAATCAAAATTTATGCGTGAAACGATAACATTGTTGCTCGATCTCTTCAATCAGTTCTATGGATCGTTACATGGATCAACAAAATCCAAATTTCATTTCTATACATTATATATTGCATTTGAGAAATGACTGACGATCATAAAATAATTGTTATTCGTTTATTGAAAACAAGGAGAAGCCTGGCCAAACCTGTGCCCCGAAGGGAAACTAATTACGTTATAAAAGACCTAAAAAATAGACTTACTCATCTATCCAGACGAGGCCTACCTACTCACGTGTTATTCGTTTATCAATTAATATTATGTTATTCGTTTATTAAATTAATTAAAATTAATCTTACGAATAAAATATTTTTTTTAGGAGTAAGAATCATGAAAAAATAATATTTCCCAGCCAGGCTATTACTCGCGCCACTGTGTACCGTGCACGTGAACCAGGTGCGGAATAGGAGAACGATAAACAGGGTTAAACGGATTGGAAAAGGTCGCACGGGGAGTTTCGGTTGTAAGCACGTAGAACGTAAGTACGCGTTGCCATAGCAGATCGATCTAACGGGCTATTATTTCGTTTCGTTTCGTGCAAGACCGTTTCCTCGTCGCGGCGTGTAAGCCACACCCTGGTACAGTTATACCGTGTCGCCGAAGAATAAGAATAAGAGACGCATACCGTTTAGCATGAGTTAAACCGACGTCGGATCACGGGAATTTCAGTTGCTCGGTGCACCGAAAACCACGCGTTCATATCAATTATTCCAGTGGGCGTTTATATCGTTTTTACGTTGTGTCACTCTGTAGATAAATCACTGTATAAAATCTTTTATATGGATTATTATATGAAACTTTGTATCAATAGATGCGTGGTCTGCTATATGAAATATCCGATGAATATGTATTATAATAATTAGGTCAGTACGACGGGAATGGGTTAGAGCAAAAACTGAGCCGGATCGAGTAACGCGTTAAATTGATTATTAATTGGAATCGATCGCTGGCTACATATTGGTCCGACGTTCTCGAATTAACCAGCCGTATAATTAGTTTCTGAAAGTCGAAACTCTTCCAGCAACATTTCCGAACACTGCATAGATAGAAGCAAGCAATCGTGAGAACCGATCGGATCTCTCAGAATTAATTGCGACCGTATAGCCGACGGGGAACGTTTAAGGAATTTTTACATCGAGGAAACTCGTCGAGTTCGTGATCTCGAAAACTTTCCTCGGCTCCGATTTTGCCTCCTTAAGCAGTACGCTCGCATACGATCACAGTAGCTTCTATGCATTTATACAAAATATAAAAAGTTTAATGTACATTTCGACGTGATAAATTGTTTAAAAATTCGTGTAGAAATAACGCGAGGCGATAATGCCCGCGTTGCTTCAACGGGTTTAATTTATACGACGGGCCTTATACAGCGCGGTAATCCGTTTGACCCCGAGAGAAAACTGCGTAACCCGCATTTTCCGTCGAAACGCTCTTCGATTCCGTTTGCTACGATGCTAAATATTTCCGTTAAAGCCTCTTCAATGGTTGTCCCAACCTGTAATTGACTATTGTTTACAGCGAGGTCAGGTTTACCATTTCGGTGAGAATGTGTGTCGGGTTAGAAGGCTAACCTTAATGGGTTACTATTAGAAGGCACGCTCTTATCTAATTCCGCTCGCGGTAACCGATTTACCGGAATCGTAATTTCTTTCCTGACTACATTTACTAATTTACATTAACTAATTTCTCTCTTATGTTTCGAACGAAATTTTTGGCCAGACCAAAATACCTTCCGTTGTTTCGCAGCGTTGTTTCTAAATTCGATTCGCAGCACGCGTCGTTGTTTCGCCTCCCAGCGATAGAGCTGAAAGCTCGAGGCTGCGTGTGCGTTTGGTAAATGGTGCCGTTGCACGACACCCGAGATAAACAGCGTGTAGAAACGACGCAGGTGGTTACTTATGGAGTCGGCACGGTCACGCCGTTACACCATTTTCCACAGAAAATCCTCTGCGTTGCCTCTCGGATCATTTCTCATATTCTATTTACGCTCAGAAGATTCGAGTACTCTCTGTAAATGTTTCGCTTTGAAAATGTTCCATAGATATAAGTTACTTCATATGACATTAAACGATTATAACTAGTATTCTTGGAAAAAACCAGTTATCGCTTCTCAGTCTACGTTGCAGGATTTGGGGACAAAGATTTGCTTGAGGCTCTTCATTCTCTTTATGTTACACAGCTCAGAAAACTCCAAGTCATCTAATTTCAGAATGCTTCCTTGCCCACTGTTAATCCATCTGACATGCCTCGCAGTCAACGTTAATCGACCTATGATCCTGTTACATACTATTGGCACTCTAAATTTTAATAATTCTCGAGGACAAGGAAAGAATTACAACACACCCAAATCAGCTGGCTGCAGAAACATACGGAATCCGCATAAATAAAAGACTAAGAAGAAACCATCCCAGCGACCTCGTTAAAGAAATGTAATAGATGAATCGTAAGATGAAATCCCGGGTAGCCATCCACAGGCTATGTACAATAGTACAAAAGTGATACAAAAATTTACCAAATGTCCAGCTGGACAATTTGTAAAGAATAACATATATAAATAAATAAAAATTCTCGAGGGCACGACACATTATGCCCTTGGTCAGAAAAAAAACCAGCTAATGCCTCTAAAACCTGGAGCACGTTTCAAACCATAAACATTTTACATTTTTACTTAAAAGGCAGTTTACATATTTAAAAACCTATTCGCCGTACGTGCGATAATCATTTCATTATCTTTCGCGGAAAAATCGTTAACGCGGCGATACTCTTTTACGCCTTCGCGAGGCGATATCGGGCTGGCTATACACGAAATACGTTGGAAAGGTCCGCGATATGGCGCATAAATAACAGGCTGTGAGCATAGCACGCAGACTCGGATGATTTGCGGCTCGTTCCGCGTTCTATTCATACGCGTTAAAAAATCCCAAGCCTGCACCGTTTAATCGTAGCTTCGATCTCTTGAAAAGAACCGTTCACCTGCCTCTCCCGCAGCGATTTTACCCAAACTGTGCCGCCTATCGTTTCGCTGCTCATTCGTTCCGCGCTTCCTACGGGTGATAACAGTTTCCTTTATGCAAAAAAAAAAAATAATTCAGTCGTACTCGTTATCAGACTCGCGTCGATCATTTCTCCGATCTTCGAGTTTATCTGTACCGTTTAGTATTATACGTACACGCGATTACCTTGTAAACATATAGATCCGTAGCCTGGTACTTAACAAGTAGGATAACAATATTTGTATACGCCTGATTCGCTAATTTTTAGATCGAAGTTACGTTCGATGGAAAGGTAGGAAGGAACCGGCCCTCGGAAATGCATACGCGCGCGTTTACATAACCGCGCGATGTTTCGATTAAAATGCAGTTATCTTGATATACGAGCGTGATGTAATCGCTCGGTAACACTACCGCCGATGTTTTTCAATGCTACCGCTATTAATATTCCGCCGAGCCAATAACGAAGTCGCTCGATCGCCCGGCACTACTTCCGAACGCCTTATTATCATCGTTTTACGTCAACCGTACCGGTAATCTTGAGATTATCGTAGAAATATAAAATAGCCGCTAAAACATATTTAAATTCGATTCGTTGCTCCTCTAACTGGAGAACAGAAAAAACGAGGCGATATCTCGAAGCGTTTCTAAAACCCGATTTTAAATTCTAAAGCTTTCGAAGCAACCTTTTTCCTTCCCGTAGCTGCACTTGAATCCTGATGAGTACGAGAATAATTAACTGCCATGATTCTCATTTGGGGATTCGGGAATTTTATGTACACCACTCGAGAATATATTTGGTACGCCTGACAGTTTAGTTTCGTACAATGTCAGTCGATACCGTGTGTATTCTGTGCTTCGTCTCTTTGCCACGCTTGACACTTGATCTACGCGTATCGAATATTTTCAAAACAAAACGTAATTCGAATACAATTATACACAATTTTTTCTGCGTACAACTTAATGGATTAATCACGAAGGCTTCGTAAGTACGTACATCATAAGCCGGAGAGTTTTCCTTGTCCCGTACGACGGGCGAACTGTTTCTCGACGCGGTCAGAGCCATTTTCCCCCGATGACTGCCGATAGATTTTCGCAGATCGCGCTCACGTGTTCCCAGACCCCCGCATCTCTCCTTGTTTCCGCGATTATTCTCCACTTTCCCTGTTAACTTCGCGAGAGCCCCGAGACACCAGAATTATCCTGTCCGTGCTCTCGACTGGAAATCGTCCTCTCATCCGGCACTTTCCATTCAAACGCGAACCGCATGTACGAGACAATGAGAACTGAACTTTTTATCTCTCCGAAAGAACGGTCACATGATTTCTAACGAACGCACACTTCCTCCGCAACTTTTTGTTCCACGGTTTTTCGTTTATTCCAGTAATTTTTTCTCGCGATGTCACTGTTAAGTTTCTTCGTCGCTCCTACGACTCCCGAAGCTCGCGGCCGTTCGACGGGCGCATCACCGGCTCGGTTTTCACGCGTCTTTAACGATCAACGTTGTGTAACGAGTTACCGCTCTCCGTCCGGTTTCTTCGCCCGAGCAGGAAGAAGGACCAGAATTACGTAACGAGCCGATTCGATCCGAGAATCACGGTAATTGTTCCGCGGCCGTGACAGAGTAGCTGCCGGTAACGAGGGGGAAGCCGGGGATGAAAGGATAAACGAACGCGGCCGGGCGTCCGACTCTGAACTGAACCGCGAGGTGTTCTCTCAGGTTCTACTCCTCCGACCGACTATCACGCATCCCCTCTCTCGGCTCGCTCGCGACTATGTCCTATAACGAACCTGCCACTTGCCAGGCCTTTACCGCTGATGGCTATCCCGTTTTCTCTCTTTTTGCCTCGATACTTTTCTCCTGTTCCAACACCCGATCAATGAGGATCCAACTTCCGGGGAACAGATCGTTTGTGAACTTTATAAATGCGTCGCCCTGTACAAGGTCTTGATAAACTTTCTTTTCACGATGTTCACGCGGTGAGATAAAATGTATGTGTTCATCCATTTATAGCGAAATTGGGTGTGCAGAAAATAAGAAAAAGAAATTTCTATTTGAATTAAAAAATAAATGTTCTACTTCGCAGTCTAGTTATTACAATTAAATGTTGTAACGAGCGTTTCGAATTCTTCCCCGCGTTGCCAGCAATCAGTATTCAAGAGCAACCCGTCATCACAGGGACGCGACGCGAGATCTCAAGAGACCGTTTCTTCGTTCTTTCATGCCGCAACGTTTCGCATACCTCGGGGTCCTCGTCGGTGAATATAAAGAAAATTTCCCCTCTTACATTTGTTTATGTACGAATCGTACGTGGGCACGTGTTCGACGGCGAATACGAAATTTTCCACCCACACGAACCGACCGATCCTCTCACGGTTATCGCAACTGCCTCTTAAATCTTTAAACCTCGTTTCGAATCATAAATCATGCAAAAAATAATACCGATATTATTTAATACATTTTTAAATAATTTATTATTTAATATTATTTAATTTATAAACGGCTCAATTATAGAAAAATAAGTCGGTGAGAAATCTAATAACCGTGAAACTTCTAACGGTTCGTCATTGTTTTTAACTAAGGTTCGTACAACTTTAAGATCTGACTAGTTCGGGACGAGACGAGAGGCGTTACTTCCAGACATTACAGATTCGCTTTCGTCCGAATTTTTTGGACACGCATACATAATTCATCGTTCCGGTTTTCGTTTCGCGAGCCACCCGATTGGCATAGACCGTCTCGATCTCCGCTCGCGATCTCTCGCTTTCGTAGTTTTACTTTCTTCGGGCCCAGAATCGATAGCCTGCAGTCCCACACGCGAACCAGACCGAGTTACATTAGAATTTCACCGTTTTTCGCGCAATTAAGCCGTACGACTCGCGCAACACCTTACCCACCGCGGTTAATTTATGAATCGGTGACGCAAGACTTCTTCCAACTTAATTTCAATGCAAAATAACACGTTTAGAATATCATTTTAAAGAACGAATTTATTTTATCTATAATTTCAATGTTAGAACACGTGATTTGATAAATAGTATTTCGTATTATTATTAAGATATTTTATAGTTTTTGCTATCTGCATTGTGAGATTAGAAGAATCTGATTCTAAACGGTATTGATCAGTCTAGAATCTATCGAATCTACAAATCCTATTCTCATCGTGGTTATTTGCAAATGCTGTGATACTTTTCTTTAATCACTCTAATGTATATACTCTTGCAACTGGCATTGTTTGGCCAGTTGGTTAAAAGCAAAGTTAACGCCAGCAGAGTTAAAAGCAAAAGCATGTAGCTGATAGTGGAAGTTTGAAAAAAATCACTCCTTCAGTTAGCCTGCGTTCATTTTCGGCCTCGTTCAAATTTAATTCACTAAGTGAACCACGCTCAAGTAAAGTACACAAGCAGGGTGTAAACCTGCAGTCGGACAATATTTTAAAATCATATTCTATGGGCCAAAATAAAAAGAAAATAAAGAGTGACAAAATTTCGTTTGGGTCTTCCTTAATTAGTTATTGGCAATTAATTAGGTCGACAGTTGGTCGATGCATATTAATATGTAGAGGCCCTAGCTATAAGAAATTCATACACTCAACCTGTGTGTCTGTATCCAGAAAAAAAGAAGCAATGAACCGTTCGATTTGGAAATACACATGCTTATTCCACTCGTATAGAAGTGTAAGTCAGAATGTTTTCCATAAAAATCCATGCATTAGGGTCGGAGAAAACAAAGGTGGCAAAAATCGTAAAAATTTGACAAAAATTGAAAGTCAGCAGATCGGGTTGAAAATATGCTCACATGTTCTACTCATGTAGTAGTACATTTAACCAACGTATGCTACTTATGCTTTCGCTTCGAACCGAAGTACGACACTCTGTTGATACAGTTGTTTAATTTTATGCAGTTATAAAAACAGCTGCATGTGTAGAAAATATAAATCACGCGTAAAATATACCAAGAAGCTGCGCGCGTGTAAAACGCGAATAATAATGTTGCATAAAAATCGAGTTTCATGGATGTAATTTAAGAGGAGCGATAGGTAGCCAGCGCCCAAATACGATACACTCGAATCAAGAATGAAGATTGAAGAGAGGAGACCGGGTCGCGTGATAAGAAGTAATTTTATTAAAACTAGCTGCAGGCGGGTGGATAAAAGGCCGTGTTGGGTGGGCAGGAACGTGAAAGGGCTGATAGCAAGCAGAGGTGTGTCCCTTATTAGCTATTAACCTCCGACGCAATAAAGTCTAAAAGGTTTCCCCGAGGCCACTGACAGACATTTGCTAAACACGTGTTCTACCACTAATATGCATTTCACTCGTACCAAATGAAATTACATTTTGGATGAATAGAGATTGGATGAAAATTAAAATAAGAAATCAGAGTTGAAACTCTCTACCCGTTATGAGGATATTAGCATTATGACTCTTCGAGATACTCGGATAAGGGATGTATGAGGATGTTAGCGACATCGAGATGCGGGCACGTAGAAAATGCAAACTTTTACTGGTTGGTGGTGGAGAGAAAATGTAAATGAGGTACGTTAGGAAGAATGCGGCATGTTGGAACACCGTTTCGGGGAACATGAAATAGCTAGAAGATGAATAAAGGACATCCCCGAGGGAGTAGAGAGTAGAATTAAGGTGACACCAAGCGAGAATTGTAACATAGGCGTCGTAAAGATATTAAGAAGAATTGAAAATGAGATTTAAACAGCGGCAAGGGAAATGAGCGATGAAAAATGTAGTAACTAAGGTCCTAAATATCGTACAATACATGGATATGAGCGTGATAAAAAATAGAAAATCGCGAATCACATAAAATGCGAAGTAAAGTAGGTAAAATTAAATTTTTGTCCGATGAGACGTCGGATGACATTGGCCCTTCCGAGAAAAAGTAAAAGCATACGTAGGGTTCCCTGGTTAAAAGTGTGTCGAACACGGTCGACGACCCACGGCAGCTGCCCGCTTTTTTTTACACCTGTTCCGGCGTTGCATCGCAAGCTTCGTTGAGGTGTTACAGTTAGACGGAAAACGAGACTTAATTTTATGCAAACAGACTTTCCTTCCTTAATCAACGGTCATTCGAAAATTCGCAGAAAAATGTAGGGTAGGCGAGCCAGGCCGGAATTTAGAGATTCCTGTTGGAAAGTTTCGGACAATTAAAATTCTGACCCCGATCGTTGGTACGGGTCGACGTGAACAAAGCGTCGTCTCCACGAAACGCCTAGGGACAGAATGCAGACCCGTTCGCCGCTGATAATACTTCACCGCCCACCCACGTGTTCATTTACACACAATCCTGATTTCGGAGCATGCGTGGGCGGTGCGCGACGTTTCAGACACGAGCGACGATTCTACTTTCGACAAAACCCACGAATCCGTTCGCGTTTCAAACTACTTACTCCCATCGATCTCATTGAATCACGAATAGAAATGATTCTAATATCTGTACGATCAACAGAACAATAAAGATTATCAGAATCGGAAATAAGCAGTCGCTATTCAGAAAGGAAACGGAGAGGTTCAAATTTTCTATGATGCGAGAAGAGAAACAAATTTAAAAAGAGACTCGAGCAAACGATGCAAATGTATGTATGTATGTAGATTCGATTAGCCCTTCCAGAGAGATACAGATTACATGAATCGATTTGAATGTTGATCGAGTACGAACCGCATTATCGAGTAGTGGATGCAACGTGCAACTGGCAGGGGGCACCTGGCATCCTAATCTTTAGGAGCGCGGTTCAAAAGGCAAAGAAGATTGTCCGTTTATCGACGACCACTTGTTCGAACGCGCCTTACACGCGAGTATAGAGGATCAAGGGACAGTGTGTCAGAATTTTCTAATAATTAGAATTATTTATATGAATGAATTACCATTTTTCAATTAATAATATAAATTAAATTACGAGACTGACAATTTTTATGTATATACACATATAAATATATTTTTTCTCCTTTTTTTACTTTTCAAAACAGATTAATGTATATTATAAATTAAACGTAATTGAATTTAAGTACGTAGACGTATTAATGATAATTCAAACAATAACAATGCAACGGCGCGAGTATGAACGCTGGCTGAATTCGTATTCGCCTGGTGTAAACGTAGGAAGCGTTCCGAGAGGGAAAGTGGCTTTTCCATAAAGCACAGGGCAAGGACGAAGGCCGTGCGCGGAATGCAGGCTGCAAGTGCAACTCGCGCGACAATGTTCACCGCCCACGCTCGATACGATACACGCATACCGCGCGGCGAAATCCTCGCGGAAAAAGAAGAATCGTGACGTCAATTCGGGGCTGCTGCATCGGCAGGGATGCATAATGCGCATCCGGCGCGGCATCGAGGAATCGACACGCTCGAGCTCCGACTATTGTCTCTACCGGGACACGTTTGTTCGACGCTTTCTATACCGCGCTTCTATTTCCAGGAATTAAAAGTTGTTTCAAGTGAACGCTTCTCAACATTTCCTAGCGACATAATAAACGTATCTTCGTGTTTAACCTTTTAAAAAAAACTGGATCAAGAGATCCGTGTGGTGATTGAATTAAAATTAAATTTCGTGTCATTTAAGATAGTTCTATTGATTCAACGATTAACGAGAAGAATGAGATAAAAATGTACACTGTGGTAGATCAGTGCATAAAAAAACTGTAATTCGAGTTTTATTGCCTCTGAAGCGAGAAATTAATATCTCAATTATCTATGATCTAACACTTTTATGGGCAATTACGGTTACTTTAGAGTAACATATCCCAAAATTTTAATTTCTCCTTTAGAGCAAAGAACTACTACAGTTACTCCTCATGTCGAACGTAAAAACTGTCTGTAAAACGAAGTGCTTAGCCAACGCGTGCCGGACACGCCGGCTAATCAAAGCGAGCTTTTCACTTTACCTCGAAGGCGGCAGAAATTAATTTTCTACATCGCTCTGTTAAGGTTCGACTGGTATATATCGAATTAAAAAAACCGTCACGGTCGTAATGGATTATGTGAAGTTACGCGGCGAGTAAAAGTTTGTTTTTCCACTCACCCTGTCCTGAATCCTGACGTTCTCCTGGCCCCTCTTCAGGCTCGGAGCACGCAGCACCTTGCTCGTGACTGGAGGTTCCATCATGATCGCTCCCTCGTCAGGAATTCATCCCTGAAGGAGACTCGATTCTCTCACTTCACGCACTGTAAAAACAAATGCACATACATACATTTATTTTTTTTAATCAATAGGTAAGGTTTATTTTCTAAACTGTATACATATATATATATTAATGTTCCCTAGTACCTGTGATCTTAAGACTTATATCTGAAGGGATTTTCTAAACAGAAAGAGAATGCTTCAACGTTACGAATATAGGTCACTCCTTTGTCTTAACGTTATGGATCATGTACAGCTTCGAACAATTATTCCTGACCAGCTCCTGCTTATGTGTGAGTTCCATATCGGTACAACATTCAAAAGTAATAATAAATCTATGCTTCATTTTTTCATTTATATATTGCGCAGATTTTCGCATACTTCTGCATTCAGCTTCGAAATAAAATTACATAAATAATTGTTTATCAAGATGCAGGTTAAAACTGTTTTTATTTCGAAACGTCAAAATTATGTTAGAAGCCAGCAGCATTAGTGCCAGATCGAGCACTAAAGAAAAGAGGCATGGTCTTATTACTTCTTTTGAATATTGTCCCAAAAGGGGACTCGCACATAAGCAGGAGCTGGTCGGGAATAATTATTCGAAGCTGTGCAAAAGAGTCCTGCAAAGAGAACTAGGAAACATGCGAAGAGGCAAACGCGAAACGATATTTCGTAACAATGGGGGACGCAGGTAAGGAATTCTTGTCGAGGTGAAAAAACGGTGTCACCGCATTTGCGACTGGATCGGCCGTAAAATATGGCACACGGGTCGTTGGGCGAAAGTAAGAGTAAAGGCGTCTCTCGATCGTGGGAGATCAAGACCTACGCGAATTCCAGCTCGGACGGTAGGTACAGCTGGTGGTTGCGAACGCGGATAAACCTAACGGTATGCACCGGGAGAGTTAACGGAAGATAATAAGCGCGAGCGAACAGGTAGTACCGCGTATCATGGAGCTCGGAGGATTTAGAAGAATATCGACCTCGAAGACCTAGGTTACTCTTTCAATAATTTCGTGTTGGGTTATATGGGGTATTTAGGAATGATTACTCAGTTTTAAGTGATATGTTGAAAGATCAATTTTATTTGAAGACGCGGAAGGAAGACCTTTACTCTTCGTCGTTACGGACGAGACTAAACTAAAATGTATCCGGCAATCCTTAACTCGATGCGTTACAAAGGAACGCAACTGTCTGGGCCTACAAAGTATTTATCGCGCCCCGGACGTTAATATTATAAGATAGGATCAGAGGCCCATCGGCTAAACATGAACACGAGGTAAAACCTCGCTTATAACACTGATAAATATGGCCTAGTCAGCAGATTTATTTTTGCTTATTTTATTCTTCATAAAATTCAACATTTCGTATTCTGATCGGCTAAATTCCATAGGCATGTAAGAATAGACGGCGCGAGCGAAAAACTGAGGATACGGAAAGAGAAAGTTATCTGAGAGCGATTTTTTCCTTGTTTGACCGTGCTACGCGTTATGCCATGATATCATATCGTGTTGATAGACAAGGATATTAGATCTCCTCGACAGCTTGTTCTCTATCTATTGCGTTCTCGTAGCCACTTATAGTCAATCGATTCTTACATGTCTATACTATATTCTGATTAGTAAATTAATGGAATCGAGCCGTCACCTTTTCATCTCGCGGCAGTTCGTTGGCTCACACGTATCAACGAATATTCGCAAAGTTAATCGGTGATCGATTTTTGTGGTTGCGCGCACGACCGTGAACCACAAGGAACGATACGGAGAACGATTGCGAGACGAGGGAGACCGCGGGTACGGCTTCCATCGGCGGCAGTTTAGCGTGACACGAAATCGATAAAGCACGATATTAAGCCCCGGTTTCTTCCAGCGCAGTCAGCAGCTAATGCTCGGTACAGCCAGAGACTGTCCCCGCACAGATTCAGCTCTGTGCAATCTTTGCAATGTCTCCATAAAACGTCTAATTTCCAAACGTGTCAACAGATATAAAATAAAATATAAAATATAATAAAATAAATAAAATCATATATGTATATATATTTATTATGATTTTATTTATTTATTCGCTTTGTTATAGAAGAAATCAAATATTATCTTTGCTATTGAAATACGAAAATACGAGGCATTCAGGTTAACTTTCTTCCGTCTCGTTCCAGAATTAATTGGAAGGCACAGCTTTTATCCCCCGAGTTTAGCAATTTTCGTTAGCTTTCCGACACGAGTTCTCTCGTTTTTTTTCGCGATCTCCGTCGAATAGCGAAACTTGGCGTGGCTGTATCTCCGAGCACGAACCCGTTATTCGGTTCCCTCGTTTGGCACGGGATCAAAAAATCCCCTTTTCTACACGGAAACCGGGTAGTTAGGTTTCCGCGGGGTCGAAACAACTTCCGTTCGATGCGCATTTCAACCCCGCTGGCTGTACACTTGCTCTCACGCACTCTTCATCCCCTGACACGACTCTCCACGATCCCAAGGGTACAACGAGTACTCGGTTTTATGCTACTTACAGAAAAGCATAAAAAGTCCACTCAATATCTACAGGGTGTTTAAAAAAAAGCATTCAATATTTATATGACGTATAGGGCATACTATACTGAGTAAAAAAGCTTTAGTAAACATAGGTCTCCAAGGGTCAACCGTTACTGAGATATACACATTTTTGTTTGCTAATATCATGATTGATTTACTAATGATTTTTCGATATTTATAGAAGATTTTCCACGTGTCCACCCTGCTCATTTCTGTAAACGCTTGGCATCTTCCCTTTTCAGAGTCGCGAACTCTCTCGAAAATCTCACATTTCCGTCGAATTATTTGATGATGTAACAATTTATTTTTGAAATTGATATTACGAATGATTTATTTTTCGTAGAACCACACGGTCCAATAATAGAGATACCGAAGAACGCTTCCTCTCTATTACGGATTCAGGGTGGAGCCTCTAACGAGGAAGCACGGATGACCCTCGTTCCGAATGTCATCGGAGTCGATTTAATCGTGATTTAACGCCCGAAGGCGAGGGCGTCCCCCATGGTAAATGGTGCATCACCGAATATCTATTCTTTCGTTCGAAAGACTGACCGAGTACTTATTCGATTCACTAGGCCAAATAATGGTATGCGTGTGGTAATATAGTCTATTAATTCTAGCATAAGCGAGCGCGTACTATTTAACGACTCGGCTATAAGAACACCCATTTCATATTTTCAGTCCATAAAAAAGTCATCGAGATCTGGTTACCTTATTCATAGAAACATTACGTAGATCAGGCCTATTCCAGATTATTTGACCAAAACATTGAAAATATAATAAAAAATGGGTATTCTGGAAATTAACTACATACATATGCTTTCAATTGGGAAGTCATATAAATCTGAAAATCTGAATTAATAAACTGAAATTCATAAATCACTACTAAGATTAGATATAAGAATTTCAACGAGGAACGAGCGGAGTTCGAAAATAACATTTGACATAGCTTGCTTCCGTATTCTCTTGCATAAAACCATGGAGGAATGATCGTTTGGGTGCACGACGCAACAGCTGCGAGCTACCTACGACACGAGACACCGAGCTAGCTCGTTTGTCTCCCCTAAATAGTCGAAACCCGGGGACTCTCGAGGAAATTTGTGTCGCGATCACAAGCACACCGCGACATCCATTAGGAGGTCCCGCGACGCTTGTTTAACGCGGGCATCTACAATTGCTTTTTTACTCACCGATACGAGTTTCCATTCCTTGTCGAGAACTCGAGAAATTTAATATCAACACGTCTACGATCTCGTTCGATAGCATTACGAAAAACTGGTCCACGGAACGGGCAAAAAAGACAAGCAAAAAGTTGTACGCGGTATCACATGATATAATCATCGTTCGTCACTGAATATTAAATAATGAAAATAGGAAATGGACGTTATTATACGTTTCGCGTCTCGGGACAGGCTGTATCGCAGAGATTTTAATTACTCAAGATAATGGCCGAGGCGGAGCGGCCTGGTTCGCGAATCGGTCCCGCATTAGCACGAGTTTTGGCAGATTTCCATTTGAATTACAGCTAATCCAGGCTCCGCAAATGTTACGGACTAAAATCACTTCGCCGAAGAGACAATTTCTGTTCCCATACCCATTTCAAAGTTGATTCTACAATAAAACATGTAAAACCATTTGTTAGCGCCGCGATCGATCTCTATATTTACATAAAAATATATTGCAATTTGTTCGAATAAAACGATGCGCCAAATTAAATTTATTTACGTTGCTTTTATCTGCATAACATTGTTTGCTTTCTCCGGAATCATTTTTCCGAACGGCGATATTATGCTGACTCCGACGAAGACAAGGATTTGTTCTATTGTCAGTCAACCCAAATAATTTTGCAACTAATAATTCCCTAAATCTTCTAATTTACATTCTTCTTCGTTGCAAACGCGCGCGGCAGTTAAAATATTAAAAAGAGAATCGATAGAACGTTTAGACACTTGGAACGAAGAATGCATCGAAGCGATGTTAAGATATCCAAGACGTCAAACGATGGTTAACAGGTATGTTCATCAATTTCGCGCTAAACGTTGCGTAGAGTGATGCGTGCGTGTACGGTGC
>SHCU01000153.1:250300-269325 GCA_004307685.1 Ceratina australensis | reverse complement strand
AAAAAAAAGCAATCAATTGCGTGGAAATAATGTTCTGAAATATCGGAATTTCATGTAGCTTTGATTTTATAAAGTGTAGAAAACGTCAACGAGACAGCGGGATTGGTAGAAGAAATTTCTCTTGGCAAGATCCTTTGGCGATTCTTCTTGTTGCTTAAAAGTAACGTTGCACATAAATTTTCGAGAAGATTTATGGTACCTAACGCGTCGAACTGTAACTTGGGAAAGTTTCGATTTACTCGGTGTATTCCACTTCCGCGGCCCATCAGTGTCAACGTTTTTGCAACGGCAGGACAGAGGAAAATATCAAACGATCGGATGACATCCGCTACTATAGTTTCATGTATTGTTGATCAGATCTATCACGAGTTTCTAATCCCCTTGTACGCAGAGAGACGAAATCCATACCCTGAAATTTTTATCCGCGAGTACGGACGTTCGGCTGTAAATGCTGCACGCCGAGGCTTACAGTGCATTTCATTCGCACAGTTCTGACTCGAATTTAAAGTTCAGTTCCATCAGTGGACAGTAAAATATAAAAGTCTACAAAAATATTTGCACGGAACGACGTTACCTTGTAGTAATTATTTCGAAAATCGTGATTATCTACAAATTACTCCGTCAACTTATTACGAGTTGCCGGAAACGTAAACGACTGGCATTGCGTTGAAGTAATCTAATTTCGCATCACCCTTACCTAAAAGCTATTACCCATTTACAGTTTAACTTCCGTCGAACGTAATTAAAGTTCCGCTGTGTGTACATCTATAAGCAACGCGATATTTAGGATGCCAGGATCGAGATAAATGATAGATATTAACGGGTGATATTTCGATATACTGCACACGCCTTTACATCTGAACTGGGTCAACTGAGAAATGACTATACCAGCGAGACCATAATATCGCGTTGCCTTAATTATTATACGGTTGCGATCAAATTTCACGATGCTCTCAAGCAGACAATCAACCGACCATCTCCTCGACTGTGCGTCGCCCGCGCGACTTACAGGGCTCGCTGTTAATTATTTTTTACCACGGATTTATCTCCGGCGGGCGTCAGTCAATCCCCTGACGCAGCGCTGATCCCTGAAATTGATTTCGCACAAAGGCGTATATATCCGGATACCGCGAAGTGGCAACCCACGTTGTTACGTTCGAGAGCAACGCACGCGAAATTTTTTCCGGCTTCTTCTTCCTTTTTTATTTCGTTCGCACAGATTTTTATAGTTAGTCGGTCGATTTGCCGAGCGCGTCGACTATTTCGCGAGAGCCTCTTCCGCCGCGGGTAGACGTTACGCGGTGCGAACGGTATCGATTTTATCGTCAGCTATGTCCAACGTGGCGGAAAGCATTTTCGGAGACGAAATCATCCCGCCGACCTACTTGCGCGCGCGTAACTCGCATTCGCCATTTGTCAACACGTGCTGACACGTCGCCTAGCCGAGGCAGCAGCAGCAGCAGCAATGCTTTCTTGAACGACAACTCCCGGTGTGTAGCGCGCTGCGCGCCGCGGGTTGTATCGCCCGGAATGAAAGTATTGTCTGCGCGCAGTAGAATAGGTCAGCCACTGACAGACGCGACCGCGGTTCGATCTGTCAGTGTAACATACCAGAAACTTTTTCCATTTCCTTGTTATTTTGTTTCTGTCCACGAAAAAGGTGCATAATCGTTTATCTCCTAATTTTATGAAAAAAAAAATATGAACTTTGAAATAAAAGAAAATTGCATCAAAAATGTATTACTCTTAACACTATTTCTACCCCAATTTTGTGTATACCTATTTCGAGCTGAGCTGGAGGAAAATGATATCGCATATAAAATGATTAACAAAACTATTATAAGAAAAGACAAAAAATTAATTGTGGAGAAATGATTAAACTTAGTGAATAATGTTCAGAAAAATTTGAAAGGTGTCTTTTTTACACCTTATAGTAAAAATAGTGTTAATTAGGTATAAAATCTGTGGTTATCAATTGGCCGATAATATTTATCTGAATTTTTTCTGGGGTCGATCGTAGCTGAAGGCGAAGTTTCTTCATAAGACATTCGACTTTATACCAGGGTTTATCTACCCGCGGATTTTCCGCCTCGGCCAGACTCTTTCACTGCGTGTAAGCAAGCTGAACACATATACATACGTCAAACATAGGTATCCCGAGCGAGCTAGCGTAGCAGCTGTCGCTGGTGCCTCGTTGCCGTTCCCGTCACGTCACCGCTATGTGTTGCCACGATAAATCTGGCATACCCGAATTTCTCTCGCGTTATTACTTCGCGTGGGAGACGGCTCGCGTCGCCTGGTTACGCTTACGTCTTACGAGATGCCCCTCTTTTTCCTATCAAAACGTATTTCTTATTGCCGGCGGCCTTGCACGTGCCTTTCGGGTATCGTCGATATTATCGACATGGGGAGGAGGAATTACGAGCTGGATATCCCATTGCATCGCAAGAACGCGCGCGGATTCTAATACAAACCCGTTCATATTTACGGAACAAGACGTGATGCGGCCAGCAAACGATACTACTTTAGGTTTCGCCGTACGGACGAGGAGGTGCTCGAACAAGTGTTCATGCGTGATCGAAGATAGGATCATGTTCAGGAAAATACTTTCCAAGCGATATAACGATAAGAAGCATTTGCGATAGATGGCTTATTGATTTAATTGAATTTAATAATAAAATTGTTATTAACCCTTTCGCTACGGTTCGGCCCGCCTTAGCAATACTCTTGAATGGGACCTCCCGACGAAAATGATGTATGTACATTAAAATATATATTAATTAATATTAATATTATTTACATTAATTTATTATATTATTCTTATTACGTTTATATATAATAATTGTCATTTTTGTATTATTATCGTAATTATTTATATTAATGTACGTCGGATATATCCAGCGACAGACTCCATGAATTTTCATGTGGAAGACGGGTATATCCGTCTTTCGGAGCGAAAGGGTTAATGGGTGATTTTTAATTTCCTACTGATTCATCCTGTGTAAGTCTACCGACTTGTCACCGCGGATGCATTTAACTTTGCATATTGACTTTTTTATCCGTCTTAAGTCCCCTGTTGGAAACCGGGCAAAGTAGTCGAAAACAAGTGAACTTCACCGTTACGCTTCATAAGACGGTCAAGTTCCAGGAAGATCGCCGAGAGGATCTTCGCTATACCATCACCGGAATTCGAGAGATAAAGAAGAAATCGCCGTTGAACCTTTTCTTTATTTAAAGGCGCTTACTCGGTTCCGGGCGCTAAGCCGATGCTCGTTCACTCCTCGATGATACGAAATTCCCCCTTTTACTTTCAATCGACCGAGCCAGATCCGCGCTACGATACTCCGAGTAAATACGTAATATGAAGGGAAGAATAAAAAATCTTACCCTCCCCCATTGAAAAATAACAAAAAGATCTACACGGTTATAAAATATTTTTGTTAGTTCCGATATTAAAATTTAATCCAATCGATGTTTCTTTCAGGGAGATATATTATTACAAATTGTATTAAAATTATTTAATTAATAAAGAAAATGATAAATTGTGTAGAGACATATTTGTTCCGACGAAGTGGAACCATTCCTGTTAGTTATAATATGTTCCCGAAGAAATAGTTCGGTAATTAAATAACTACGTTAATTCGCGTGAAATAGTTTGCAACGTTTTAAGTGAAAACTCGTCGGCGTTAGAAACTGCAGGCGAATAATAATAATACGCACGGACAGAGGCGTTCACGCTTCTTCGGTTGAATCCACGGCCCGTCTGGTATTCATCGCGATCAGCAGGAATAAGTTTAACACCCGGTCGTTGAAATTGCCACCCGGTCGGAGTAAAGCTGGACAAACTTTTGCGCAACTTAGGTAACAAGGTGAGCTCGTCAAACAATCGCGGCGCCGGGGCCACAATGAAACCGCGGTATTGCCAATCGGTCGAATTGGATTTCGGGGTCTGGCTTCGGAGTTTCCGCTTGATTGGATCGATAAAGGCCGGGGTCAGCCCCGGCTAAGTATAGTTAAGACGCGGTTTAGATCAATTAGAGAATGGGCCGGGGCGGCCACGTTCGCGCAGATGTTGCCGAGAAAAATTTTCCACGATTTATTGCCGGGCGCAAACTCGCGCCAGTTTGCCCTCGTTTGAAAGGGAACTACCCGACCCTGTGTGAAACATACCTCGCCCGTCCCAGCCTGGGTCCATATGCAACCGATTTACGCGCAATCGAATTACCGTGCCAGCCACTCGTTGCCTTTTCCGCGTGGAAAGGGTGAGAGGGCGGTCTTGATTGCAGACTATCGGTTCGTTGATTGAAATGAAAAAAATATTAATAATTCGATGCACCGTGTGACAGTAGAGATTATTACGTTATTATAATGATTACGTAGAAATGTGTTGATACGAGCAGATCTTTGAAAAACGAATTCAACTCTCCTCGTATTCGTTTAGCATTTACTTTCGGTAAACTCTCCAATTAAGTAAATCGATCTTCGACAAGGGATGCTCTAACTAACTTAAATTCTTTTTAATTTTCATACTGTAAAACACGTAATTCGCCTCTATACATAATATCCTATTCATATTCCCGAGTCTGAATTATAGTTAAACGCTCGACAAATTGTTCACGTTTCAAGTTCATATTATTATCGAACAGATTAACTCACCTCTGATAAGCGAATAATAATGAGAAACAAAAACGACGAGGTTCATGATTAATTCAATTTCGAGTGGTAGAACACGAGGGTGGATGCACACAACGACCCGAACCGCACGGTCCAATTCTCTTAACTTCTCAGATATTACACTGAATCGATGTACCATTTCGGTGGGAGCGAAAGCGGCCGAGTGAATTTGCACGTACTGTACGAAGATCCCCCGGACGAAGTCGAAGTTTCGCCGCCTTCCGCGGGGGCGCGGTATTATTAAACTTCCGGCGAAGCCGAAAGCGAGCATACTCCCGCGCGCCCCGGCATAAGATTGTAATAGCGAACTTTTGCCCCGCGGCTACATCGAGATTTCTTGGTCGGCTCGGTCCCGCGAACTCCGCTAAATTATTCGCGATGGCGCGGCGGCCGCGTGACAACCGAATTGATTAGATCTAAACTTCCGGTCTCCGCTCTCTTTCCCTCTCGGTGCGACGAATTACCGCGACGATTATGAACCCGCCCCGTGAAAAATTTACGTGCGAAAAAAAAATGCGTGAAACGCTTCTACTACGAAATCCGTGTTCCAAGTTTTTCCGTGGAATTTTTTCGCGGTAAGACGTCGAAATGGAACGCGCTCGGACAGAGTTTAGTGGAGAATCGTAGCAATCAAGGGTAAAAAAAACGTAATAGAGTTGTTGGAGAGAATAAGGAAACTTGTATTGAATCGAATCGGTAAGTTACTCGGGGCAGGGACGCGGTCGGAAACGGAGGTACGAGTAAAGTACGTATGGTTAACACCGAAATTACATCGTTCGAAATAAGTCCACGCGTGAGCGTGTGAAAGAGTTGAAACGGGCTCCGCCGAAAATACGCGATACCAATCTTCCCGGGTGTTTTTTTTTCCTTTTTTTGCCGCTCGAAGTCGTTCGAAGGAATTGGAAAAAGGAAATGGATAAGCGAACGGAAAGCTATCAAAAAGGTAATGAAAGATACGTCCCGGCGGCGCGTACCGGAACAGTCTCATCTTTCCAATTTCAATATTGCTCGTTTTCCATATTCATAAAGAGCCAAAGTAAACACGTTAAAAACCCTCGGCTTCATCCTGACTGCTCCGCCATCAACGGGGAATTACGGATCCCATTACCAAACAAAATATTAAAAGCGAGATTAGCGGCCGGCACGAAACAAAACCGTCGGTACTACCGGCGCGCGCTATTTGTTCAGAGGAAAGCTGCGTCGAACAAGAAGCGCAGGGTAAATACTCGAACAGGATACGTGAAATGGGTATCGCGTGCGCGGAAAAAGGAAAACCTTTTGTTCCGTGTTGTTAACCGCATATGCGACGACCGTTGGAACGGCGTTCAACAACGGCAGCCGATGCGGTGAACATCGCGCGTCCCGCGCTTTTCGCTAAATTAAATGGGCTGCACTTTTTGCGCAACTGCGCGCGCCTAATGGAAAATTCTACTTTTCCTTATCGAACCCGGGTTCTTTCGCAGCTCGATCACTCCGATGGAACCGTTAATAGAAACAATATGAAGCAACCCACCGGGGGGATTAATTAACCGTGGAAAATGAATAAAACGATTTTTATATATCTTCTGGATAATCGAGGTTCACCGGCGAAGAATTAGGATCTCGCGATAGGAGGAGGATCGCGATTTAATTACACCGTGCTAAATAAGCCCTGATACGCTATCTCTCGTGTAAAGCTATTCGGGCTTGCTGGATGGGCTTTAATTAAAATCGTAATTTTTGTTTCGCGTAGTATCTACTCGTTACAACTACGCCTCGCACGATTCGTGGCTGACGAGAAATGGAAGCTCGCCTTGTACGAGGACGAATAAAACGGCAGACATTCTGATACGATAATGACACACGATCTTGCTTGCTCGTCTATGGCGATACGGTAATTTGTTTGAAAGCTTTTCTTTGTCACGAGTATATTAAACCCGACACGCGAGAGATCGTAACTACGATCGGAAAGATGAAATAAATTACTCGGTTGGGCACACCCTTTTTACGGAATACAGTCTGACAGAACTGTTTCGGAGTGAAATTGCTCTTTAAAAACAGAATTAATTCCGCAGCTACTGCGTTTAATTCGATAACCATTAGTATGTTCGACTACTTTATTACTGGAATCCGAGCACGATGGAATGCGACGTTTCTTGGTTAACATTTCAGATTCATCATTAGCGTGGCACGAAACTTGGTAACAGGTTCCCGACGTTCGATGTACATAGTCCTCGATGCGGCTCTCTATGCCGGCAAGGGGTACACGTACATGTAACGTTGAGCGTTATCCATGGCAGTCAAGCATATTTTGTATACGCGGCACCATGTAATTAAGTATAGCGACGTATACCACATAAATTACTCCATTTAGCACTTTAAATTGCCGTGTAAGCATGCAAATTTTATTAATCGTACCGCGTTTCATAATTAATCGTTATTATCACTAATGCTATCGCGAATTCCGTTCGCCCATACATTTCACGTACCCGGCAATACTTTTAGATATTACATTTAATTTATGCCGCTGTCCGATTTGTAACGAACGTTCCACCCGAATCCTGTGCTGACGAATGGAAGCCACCGCGAAACATCTCTCTTTATCCAACGACGCGATGAAAGAAATCTATGCACGTGTGTAAGGATTTGTTCCATGCTTTATTTTGGACATGTGAACCCCTCAACGGAAATCGTGCGCAACTGACCGAATCAGTTGCGTTTCAATGGTGAAACTGGAAATGGGAAAGAGCTTTTTCTTTTAAATACTAAGCCCTTGCACTCGAGAGGTGACTCTCAGTCACCATCTGTTTTATAAAATAATTAATTACTGTTTATTCTATAATATAATATATATGATATATAATATTATAATTTTATTTTATAATTAATTACTGTTTCAATATATTATTGATTGAATTGAACTTAATTATTATAAAATTCATACATCCATTAATTTAAAAAATGTCGAAAGGAAAAATGATTAGTAATTTTAATATATTAATTTGCATGTAAGAAATGCACGAAATATTTGTAGAGAAATTCTTCGAGTGCAAAGGGCTAAATTTTAGAGGCTGTCTTATATCCCTCCGTTTTTTGCGATGTCCGTTGCGACCCGTGGATCAGGCGTTGTGGCCGACCCGATAGACTCATGAGAAAAAAAGCACGCGAGATTGATCGCGGATCCGCGGTCCGCGTAGGTTTATGGACGTTAATTTTTCTTTGAATGGGACGTGGCGGTCGCGAGCGAGCGCATTCCACGGAAATATTTTGCCGTTTGTAACTTTAATGATTCGACGGTGGAACCACTTCGGTCGGTCGGATGGAAATTTACGGCGCGGCCTCGGCTAAAATTGTTTAGGGTTTTATCGGCGCTGGGGAAATATGTCGCGATAAAAAAATCTGTCGTGAGATGAATTTTTATGCACTCGATCGGCCCCCTTTTATTCTATTCAAAACCCGTGCGCGAAAACGATAAATCGGAAACGAAGCCTGATTCATGTTAATGGCGGGGATGAACTATCGCAACGACGTCTGCGTTTACCGCCGTTAATTTTGTTAACTGTTCGACGGAACTCGGTCAATATACGGCTATTACTTGATGATATTTGTTTCACGACACGATTAAATACGTTAAACCCATTAAAAGTAATACCTTCGGTTTCAGGGAAAGGTGAAATCGCGTGAGAAGCTCGGCTCACGTGAAAGCCAACACGAAGGCTACTCTAATAAAAGCTAGGAAAAAGTTTTAACTTCTATTACATACCTGGATTTACGGCGTGGCAGTGGTTGAGGAGCGGCAGCCAACAGAGCAGTAGCACCGCTCTCTGCATCTGAAATAAAAATAATACTTATTTTTTACAATCCGATACGTTATTTAACATCACGGTTAATTGTGATGAATTGTTATCGAATTTCCATCCGAAACAAATAATAAATTATATTTTAATGTACAGTATATTCTAAAACGCGATTCGTCATGGTCAGTTGAAATTCGCGAGACGATAGTAAAATAAAATTAGGCAACAACGCCGGGTTTTCGGTTGTTTGACCGCGGGATTATTTCACGCATTGTATAATTCATCACGAGTAGTTTCGGCAACTGTCACGGGACAGGGGTACGAAAATTCTCCATCAGGGCAAACAAATTTTTGAAACCGACAATTACCAGGGTACATTTCCATATTTCCATCCGGAGCGTATCGGCGCACTTTGACCGGGTCGATCCGGGGGAATAGCCTACACGCGATTGTGCACGGTTGCATCCGTACACACGCGGGGTGGAGCGATCCTACGGGTGTCCGTTCTAGCGAGAGCAAATGAACTCCGGAGAGCGAGGGCCTGCCTGTGCGAGTACACGCACGACCGATCTCCGCATATATAGAATCAGTCGTGCGGGCAGCGACGTATATTGCATTTTCCACGGGCCAGAGTTTTCGTTGTTAAACGACAAGTCCAGGAACTTTCGCGGGAACGGCACAAGATTCGATGAGGACAGATTGATCCTGCCTCGCGGGACACGTAGCTCCGAACGTACGTCGACAAAACTAACGGAATTCCTAATTAATTATAAATGAATAATTGTAGTTTTTACATAGTCATTGCCCGGTACGATTTGCTGTAGCGAGCGACAATAAATCGTGCATTATTCACGATTTGACTAATGAGCATAACTCGTATATCTTAAACATATTTCAGACGAACGAAACAACAGTTTAATCCGGATAAATGGCACGCCCGTAAATATGAATTAAGCAAATGACGGAGCTTCATTAAAATTGCACCATCGATTGGTTCCGAATGACGGGCCGATCTCGCGCGGGTAAATCCACTTAAAACCGACGGGAGCGGGACGGGAAAGCCCGGTGAATATCCGGCCAACTGATGTTTGAAAGAAGCTCGCAGCCAAGGGGAAATGTACATTCAATTGTTACAAGCGACTATTGTTACGGGTTTAAGAAAGGGGGTTTATCGACAAAAATTTTTGCACAATAGCCGGCGGCCGGGTGACGATTTAAAAATTGCATTCGACGGTTCGTTAAAACAAACGTTATGATCGTTAATGAGAAAATGTTGCATTGAGATTATGCGATCGACGTAGAAACATTTTTGTCTTTCAGCGTGGGAGGAACTGTTGACATTTCCCGGACAATAGGCTCTCCTTCGCAAATATTTCGACCTCCTCGAAATCGACCTTGGGTACATCTCTCGCGCAAACGGTTGAAACAATGATATTTTTAGAAGCTCCTTTAAGGACTAAATCAAATAGAAAGAGCTAATATTTGCGGCGACGCAGGCGTCGCGGCTTCTTCAATACAGTTTCACGAGAGACAGACGGGCTGATGTAGACGAGCTGATAAAATATTCACTTTATTTTTCGCCGGGTCCAAGCAGTTCGTTTGATATACTTCAACGAAATAAATCGGGCAAATTAATTTCAACTTTACGGAGTCTTCGTGGAACTTTTATCTACCTTCCATTTAACTTTCGATTTACAGTACAATATTGCTGGTGGAAGTTGGGAAACGGCGCTACGAAGCGGGCTGTTTGTTTTCTGATATTGGAAAATTCGAGAAAAAAGAAAAAAGCGTACACAAATACACATTTCATCGTTAAAACGAGTTTGAAATATTCCGACGAGAAATCGTTTTCGAACGTCGGCCCGGCCTAAAAGGGCCCGGTTACGGCTTATGGTAAAAACCCTTTCGACAAATCTTCCGCCGCGGCGGACACGGGCCGTAGTTTTATTTCCCAAT
The DNA here is from genome assembly GCA_004307685.1 of Ceratina australensis. Taxonomy (NCBI): domain Eukaryota; kingdom Metazoa; phylum Arthropoda; class Insecta; order Hymenoptera; family Apidae; genus Ceratina; species Ceratina australensis. The sequence continues at coordinate 258,919 of SHCU01000153.1, read as the reverse complement.
GAGCAACGGGCGGTTAACAAAGGATTTCCGCGCGGTTTCATCGCAGAAATTTAATTGAAATTCTTAAACTCGTTTCGCGGCAATTGTTCGCCGCCGAGGAAAACCGTACGCGCGATTCTCAGTTAACAATAAACGCTTTTCAAACGGCCACTGGAGATACCTCAAAACCGAGCAAATAAATCATTCGCGCTATAATGAAACGCCGGGTACAATTGTCGGCCCGATCCCGGCCGAATGGAAGACCGTTCGAGGAAATCAGAAGCGGTACGGACGCTTGTTAAACATATTTGTAACCTCATAATCTCGCTTCGAGCACTTGAAGGACGTAGATAACAACTTTTCCATCAAGCCTCTTCCCCTTTTAAATCGTATTATTATTTTTCCGCGACCATTCCGAACTCGTTCGAAATTTCATTCGCGAATACTTTTTCATTTCGGCTTCCCGCCGTGCAAACGAGAATATCTTACCCGACGAGTCAAGTGAATTAGAAGCGTTGTCTGGTAAATTTTCTCGCGACGAAAGTCTCGCTCGATGCGCAACCCAGTCGGATGACGTTAGTTTCATTTTCTGAACGACACGAAATACGCTTGACAGTTCTGAAGTCTGACGTTTAACGGTTGGTAACTTTGCAAATTAGAACGGGTATAACGATGATTATTAAAATTATTTTGCTGTTATAATTCTCAGTGTGTAATTTAACGTACAATATGTACGATTTTTTAACGAAACGGAGTTGCAGAGTTGAGTAATTATTTTGATGAATATTCCATTTAGTCCGACAAATATTCATAATTACACTAATACGGACAACTATTATTAAGATTAATTAATCCGAAATTACATGTAATTACTGTCCGATTTGTACTACAATCGCGGGCTATTCATTTCAGGAACGGACCGGTAATTCAATACGTGAAACTAGAAAACTGATGTAAAAAGTGACCCATTTAGTGTCATAAAAGGGCAATTAAGGTTTTTGTATGCTATCAAAATATGGTCTAAAAATAGTTTTAATCCACGAGTGCTCGCAATCAAATTAGTCTCAAATGAATTCGCTTCAAAATGCAGTTTTCTTTAATAACAGGAACGATGTCCTGTTATTTCCACTTGATGTCTCTTACATCATTATCGTGAGAACGATGTAAAAAATTGAAGTGCAGGAGAATTTATTACGGAAATCGTTTAACATTTATTTTGCCCCAGACGAATGGAGCGAGTTTTGTGACCGTGACCGCGATTCTGGTCGATTTGTCGTGAAACGGTCTAACGGTCTGCCTACGTAATTAACACGGGCTCCGTGAAACGATGCGACTCGAAGCACGTTTCGGAGCACGTGGGTGGGATTCGGCCTAGATTTTTCACGAAGCCTTTTTCCCCGACGAAATGGAATAAATTAACATGGCAAATCTAGCTCTTTGAACGACTGCTCCGTGGAGCTCCAATAAACCTAGCGTAGAACGATAAATAGAATGTGACCGTAGAAATAACGGCTCGCTTTAATAAGCATGTTGTAATAAAAAGGTTCAACCGAGAGAGGAAATATCTTCTATCTTCCAGGCAGCATCGATAGGTACTCTCTCATCTTGGAGCGATCCTACGGGTGTCCGTTCTAGCGAGAGCAAATGAACTCCGGAGAGCGAGGGCCTGCCTGTGCGAGTACACGCACGACCGATCTCCGCATATATAGAATCAGTCGTGCGGGCAGCGACGTATATTGCATTTTCCACGGGCCAGAGTTTTCGTTGTTAAACGACAAGTCCAGGAACTTTCGCGGGAACGGCACAAGATTCGATGAGGACAGATTGATCCTGCCTCGCGGGACACGTAGCTCCGAACGTACGTCGACAAAACTAACGGAATTCCTAATTAATTATAAATGAATAATTGTAGTTTTTACATAGTCATTGCCCGGTACGATTTGCTGTAGCGAGCGACAATAAATCGTGCATTATTCACGATTTGACTAATGAGCATAACTCGTATATCTTAAACATATTTCAGACGAACGAAACAACAGTTTAATCCGGATAAATGGCACGCCCGTAAATATGAATTAAGCAAATGACGGAGCTTCATTAAAATTGCACCATCGATTGGTTCCGAATGACGGGCCGATCTCGCGCGGGTAAATCCACTTAAAACCGACGGGAGCGGGACGGGAAAGCCCGGTGAATATCCGGCCAACTGATGTTTGAAAGAAGCTCGCAGCCAAGGGGAAATGTACATTCAATTGTTACAAGCGACTATTGTTACGGGTTTAAGAAAGGGGGTTTATCGACAAAAATTTTTGCACAATAGCCGGCGGCCGGGTGACGATTTAAAAATTGCATTCGACGGTTCGTTAAAACAAACGTTATGATCGTTAATGAGAAAATGTTGCATTGAGATTATGCGATCGACGTAGAAACATTTTTGTCTTTCAGCGTGGGAGGAACTGTTGACATTTCCCGGACAATAGGCTCTCCTTCGCAAATATTTCGACCTCCTCGAAATCGACCTTGGGTACATCTCTCGCGCAAACGGTTGAAACAATGATATTTTTAGAAGCTCCTTTAAGGACTAAATCAAATAGAAAGAGCTAATATTTGCGGCGACGCAGGCGTCGCGGCTTCTTCAATACAGTTTCACGAGAGACAGACGGGCTGATGTAGACGAGCTGATAAAATATTCACTTTATTTTTCGCCGGGTCCAAGCAGTTCGTTTGATATACTTCAACGAAATAAATCGGGCAAATTAATTTCAACTTTACGGAGTCTTCGTGGAACTTTTATCTACCTTCCATTTAACTTTCGATTTACAGTACAATATTGCTGGTGGAAGTTGGGAAACGGCGCTACGAAGCGGGCTGTTTGTTTTCTGATATTGGAAAATTCGAGAAAAAAGAAAAAAGCGTACACAAATACACATTTCATCGTTAAAACGAGTTTGAAATATTCCGACGAGAAATCGTTTTCGAACGTCGGCCCGGCCTAAAAGGGCCCGGTTACGGCTTATGCTAAAAACCCTTTCGACAAATCTTCCGCCGCGGCGGACACGGGCCGTAGTTTTATTTCCCAATGAGCAACGGGCGGTTAACAAAGGATTTCCGCGCGGTTTCATCGCAGAAATTTAATTGAAATTCTTAAACTCGTTTCGCGGCAATTGTTCGCCGCCGAGGAAAACCGTACGCGCGATTCTCAGTTAACAATAAACGCTTTTCAAACGGCCACTGGAGATACCTCAAAACCGAGCAAATAAATCATTCGCGCTATAATGAAACGCCGGGTACAATTGTCGGCCCGATCCCGGCCGAATGGAAGACCGTTCGAGGAAATCAGAAGCGGTACGGACGCTTGTTAAACATATTTGTAACCTCATAATCTCGCTTCGAGCACTTGAAGGACGTAGATAACAACTTTTCCATCAAGCCTCTTCCCCTTTTAAATCGTATTATTATTTTTCCGCGACCATTCCGAACTCGTTCGAAATTTCATTCGCGAATACTTTTTCATTTCGACTTCCCGCCGTGCAAACGAGAATATCTTACCCGACGAGTCAAGTGAATTAGAAGCGTTGTCTGGTAAATTTTCTCGCGATGAAAGTCTCGCTCGATGCGCAACCCAGTCGGATGACGTTAGTTTCATTTTCTGAACGACACGAAATACGCTTGACAGTTCTGAAGTCTGACGTTTAACGGTTGGTAACTTTGCAAATTAGAACGGGTATAACGATGATTATTAAAATTATTTTGCTGTTATAATTCTCAGTGTGTAATTTAACGTACAATATGTACGATTTTTTAACGAAACGGAGTTGCAGAGTTGAGTAATTATTTTGATGAATATTCCATTTAGTCCGACAAATATTCATAATTACACTAATACGGACAACTATTATTAAGATTAATTAATCCGAAATTACATGTAATTACTGTCCGATTTGTACTACAATCGCGGGCTATTCATTTCAGGAACGGACCGGTAATTCAATACGTGAAACTAGAAAACTGATGTAAAAAGTGACCCATTTAGTGTCATAAAAGGGCAATTAAGGTTTTTGTATGCTATCAAAATATGGTCTAAAAATAGTTTTAATCCACGAGTGCTCGCAATCAAATTAGTCTCAAATGAATTCGCTTCAAAATGCAGTTTTCTTTAATAACAGGAACGATGTCCTGTTATTTCCACTTGATGTCTCTTACATCATTATCGTGAGAACGATGTAAAAAATTGAAGTGCAGGAGAATTTATTACGGAAATCGTTTAACATTTATTTTGCCCCAGACGAATGGAGCGAGTTTTGTGACCGTGACCGCGATTCTGGTCGATTTGTCGTGAAACGGTCTAACGGTCTGCCTACGTAATTAACACGGGCTCCGTGAAACGATGCGACTCGAAGCACGTTTCGGAGCACGTGGGTGGGATTCGGCCTAGATTTTTCACGAAGCCTTTTTCCCCGACGAAATGGAATAAATTAACATGGCAAATCTAGCTCTTTGAACGACTGCTCCGTGGAGCTCCAATAAACCTAGCGTAGAACGATAAATAGAATGTGACCGTAGAAATAACGGCTCGCTTTAATAAGCATGTTGTAATAAAAAGGTTCAACCGAGAGAGGAAATATCTTCTATCTTCCAGGCAGCATCGATAGGTACTCTCTCATCGAATTTCAAGATCAAAGGAAGTTCAAGAACCACATATCGTATATGTGATTTTCATCAATTTTATTTGAAGTTCATTTGTCAATACAAATATAAATAGAAATACGAGAGAGATTCCGAGTTCCATTAAATGCATCGGTGTACAGAGGCACAAAAATAATTATCCTCGAATCTGTAGTCTTAATAGTTAACAACCATCGCGTAGCGACGCGGTAATCAGGTACTCCAGTTTCAACGGGGAATATATATCGTCCAAGGCCTCGTTTAATAAGCGAAATCAACGGAGTCAGGGTTATCGCGCTTCGTTAATAAATGTTATCTTGTACACATTTGATGACACCCTCTTCGGTAGCGCACGTAGCGAGACGTAGACAGTGAGCCACTCATTGCCGGCACGTGTGCATCCTGAGGACGCGACGCGTGGGCGTCGGGTGGGTGGGCTCGCTCGCTCGCACACGGACGTGCACCGCGGCGATATGTACCCTTGCCCTCGGCGTCACGCCGCCGCCGCGTCGACTCGAAATCGTATTAGCGTTGGCTCCGGGGTCCATGCACAAGAAGTAGGCCGTTCCAGTTGCACTCGCGGAGGAGGGAACGCGGCAAAGGTCAAAAGTGCATGAATTGTTGCGAAGTGCCTCGGTCCTCCACTTGCTAAAGCAGTACAATACGATCGGTGACCCCGTTTCGCGTTCCCGGCCTGAAAACCACTGCTGACATCGCTGAAAAGCACGCTGCGATCAACTATATATGTATACTTCTATGCGCTCCTATTTTCCCGTTTTTGTTTCCCTTTATTTACTTCATCCTCCCGCTACCTTCTTCCGACTTATTCTTACTTCTGATTCACCTCCAATTTTTTCGACCATAAGCACACTCGTTGTTTAAATCATTTAACAGAATTCTCAGTTACGTGACAATAAATGTCTATACCTGTGTTTTAAGTGTACATTATTTGCTTCATCCTCCCCCCGTCTTCTTTCGACTTATTCTTACTCCTGATTCATCGCCAATTTTTTCGATCATAAGCACACTCGTTGTTTAAATCATTTAACAGAATTCTCAGTTACGTGACAATAAATGTCTATACCTGTGTTTTAAGTGTACACTACGTGCTTCAATGTTTGACTTTTGTCTTGCTCATTTTGCTCTGACCGTCTGATCCTTTGTGTTCGAACAAGTTAAACCGAGGAATTGTTTAATGACCGTGGGCTTTTCACCGAGAATTCGTGGAATCTATACGCTGTCAAACGGAGTAATGTTGTAATAATTTCCGGAACAATGAAACACAAGGTCCAAAGCTCAATTACTAGTCCAACTTTTTAATATTCATTAAACAGCCGCACAAAGCGTGTTAATCTTTCACATTTGAAACAACTTCAAAGATCCCTTTATGCAAACGTTCAAGGTGGTAGTACAATGGTACTCATGCCAGGTATTTATCCCCGTTGAACACTTTCCGCGTATTATCAGCGGGTTTTATTAGTGCAACAACGCCGCGAGATGGATCTATGCTGATGGACCTTTTCTCGTGTTCCCTTGTAAATTTTATATCAACCTGCGGCCGTCAGGTATTCCATTACGAATGAAAGCCATTCACGGGGCCAGCGACGGACCAGCTCTTTTCGTGGACTGTGATCAACAATGGCGTGCTGTTTTAAAAAGGAGATCGCCAAAATGTCACGAGAATACGACGCGACACGTTTCGTGTCACATAAATTTTTCGTTACGTTTGTACCAACACCAGACGTCACGCACGCACAATGAATTTAAATGGAGATACCCCGGTTAGTATCGCGCTTTTCCAATTCCCCTTTTCTTCTCTTTTTACCAACGTCCTCGCGACAAGTTGCGAGTCTCGATAAATCATGTTGAAAAGTTCGGTTGGCAGACAGTATTAAGTTTCAATTAACCGATATTACTAAATAAGTTCCATAATTATTGATTTATTATTACAAAAGTTAGACAAAAATAAATCAATAATTGAAAGATACTGAGTTTTTACAAGGCATGCGTAGAAGACAAAAACATGTACAAACATTAGTTTTTATCCTTGTTTCATCAATACATGTCAGTCATCCCCTGCGGTTCCTAAATTGCGTTTAGTTGCGATTCTGTTGCTATTGAAATCTTGCTATTTAAAAGGCATCCTTCCAGACAGTTCAAGAATAAAGTTTTGTTAAACAATATTATATTCTTTCAATTAAAATTAAATCCTATTTCCTAACAATAATTAACCTTTTAGCCTACACACCATCTGCCAATCGTTCAGGCCATATTAAGCAGGAAGGTTGGTCTTGTTTACGTATTGACTATGAGTTGAACTCGTGATTATTACTTATGGCCAAAAATTCTTATCACGAGCCTCACTCTTGGTTATACACCAAACGGTTAATACCATTTCGATTTGATCGAATCGAGCGGACATTCAATTAGCTAAATTAGCTAGTTCGAAGTTTCATTGATAGTAGAAAACTAAACATAAATTCCGCGCACACTCAATGAAACGTCTAGTAATAACGAAACGGCTATAAATATACAGGATTATAACGTAAATAACCGGACAGTAATTTATGCCCGAGATGCAGCGACCGCGCGCATAAATACTCGACTTAAATTTATTTTCCGCATGCGTACGACGCGAAGGAATAATATAGTTATAATCGCAATCCGGCGTGAGATACGAATAGTTGCATACGAAAAGAGGCAAGCCGGTTGTTCGTGCAACCGGTTTATTACAAATTATTATTAAAGGCCTCATAGACTAATGGAATACTTGATAACAATTTTAAAATTCATATAGCCCCACAAGTCAAAGTACAATTATCCAAAATACAGACTTAATAAGAACTGTCACGTCAACTAGCTGCTCTCGACGTGTTTTACAGAAATTTTCTATCCGCTGGGATTCTCTGAAGCAATGAATTTTTATAATACATTTAATTCATGAATTTCATAGATATATTTTTTAAAACGTTGCCCCAAACGACGGCTACAACCATCGTGTACATTTTAATCAATAAAAAAAAGAACAGCGTTAGTACAAAATGTACTGACGCATACACATGTTAATTATTGAGTAATACATCAAAAAAGAAGGTGTAGCATGCCAGACAGCATATTTATCGTCCTTTTATGGGTAAAATAATAATTTAATAGTTTTGTAATGTGTGATACTTCTCAAAGCATTTAGGAATTATGTATGGCTCGGCGTTAGCCAAAGACAGTTCTTCGCGTCTCGGAAACGTCAAAATCTACAATGGCACATAAAATGAATGACGTCTCAGAGACATCATTGTATCTCAAGGGGTTGATTATTTTCATTTTACAATTTCGCGCGAGAGATAATCCCACGGTCCACTATTTAAAAGCAATACCCGTGGGATATATACGCGTTTGTCGATAGAAGCGCGCATCGCGTATGAGTTATCGCGATGCGATGGAGGGAACTCGCGTTCGATTGCGTGGCGAGACTAGTCGTCGTAGGCAAGAAACTCGCGATACAGTCGATACCATCGCGCCGGATTCGTTTATTTATTCCCCCTATTTCTTTCTAGTTTCGCAACGCTCGACCCGGATAGGAGGCGCGGGTCGATCCGCGTAACGAGAGATTCGTATGCCAATTCGATATTCGTCGCTGCTTAAAGTTCGCCGGTCGCCCGATGGAAAATCGTTCGTTGCCGCGCGACGCGAAGTTCGCGCGATAGGTTTCGCCACGGGATGGAAGAATAGGCGGGGAGGGACGAGGGGGCGTGAAAAAAGAGCGATGTGTCTGCGAAAATTGCACGCTTTCCGCGAGTTTTCCCGCTACGGCTCGGGAGGAAGATTAGGGAAGTGGAACAAGAGGAAACTTATATTTTTAGCGCCGAGATCCCGGCGTAGCCCGGAAGGGGAGAGGAAATATAAAGTTGCCGTTTTCCATTTGAAGAAAAGTAAAACAGCCCGGCGTTCCCGCGAGCCAACTCGGGAACTACTTCCTGG